>JACCIY010000871.1:0-36028 GCA_025506505.1 Flaveria sonorensis
ATGATCCTCAAAGAAAAGCTGCAAGCATAAGACTTTTTGACATCCCGTTGAAATAAAGTTGCTGCAGAATCCAAGCTACACCTCTTACTTACAATGAGCAAACAACTTTAAAGCTGCAAGATCAAACTGCTCAAAAGACTTATGCCTTATGTCCCATCTTATTCAAGTCATTGACAAACGCATGCCAATGCTAACAAGAGGAGGAAGTATGAAGCTGGGCAGCTGATTGGGTTCAGAGATAAAACCTATAACAAATTAAGAATTTCTGACCAGGACGAAATTGGAAGTGGTATCCAATAACATGTTGTTGCAACTAACCACTGAAGAGGACATCCTGGGGCTGAAATGTAAAACACTGAAAAGAATGGGTAGAAGGCAGATCAGTTTCAAATATGAAGATCACAGACTGTCGTAAAATACTTTAAAATGAAGATTTTGTCAAGAGTTCAATAACTGAAAGACCTAAACCAATGATTACTAGAGTCTAAATCTAAGGGGGAGTATTGTTAGGTCTAGAACTCATATATAGGTTTAGATGATCAATCAACTCTTGTAATCACACTTTGCAATTATATTTGAATGATATGATATGAATGATTGCATTTGTGTTTATGAATTGAACAATATAATCTCATATATATGTTATAAATATATGATATAATGTATTTCATAATGTATGTGTGAATGTGTGCAGTGAACATCAAACTGTGTCAATTTGGAAAATTGACCAAGTGTTAGAACAACTGCGGATGACTAAAGTGTTCTTTCGTAGATGTTCTCAGGAGTACAACTGAAGTGAACATCCGTAGATCTCCTGCGGAAGAACAATTCCAGCTGAACAAGTCAAAAGAACAAAGTGAAGCTACTGAAGGAGAAATTGTCATGGAAGAACAAGTTCAAGAACTCCTACGGAAGCACAATCACAGAAGAACAAGCAATGAAGATCAAGTGTTGCTGCGGAAGACTAAGTTCCTGCAGAAGAAGAAATTCCTACGGAAGACTGTTTAACACTTGTATGATTTCACATCATCAAGTAGTCAACTAACAGAAAGTCAACAAGTCAACGTGGCAGAACAACAACATTAATGGCGATGGAAGACATATATTTCAAGCGAATATCCACGTCACATCTACAACATTATATGTATTTATTTCATTGTAAATCTCGAACTCATATGCCGATAAATATGGCGAAGATTGAGATAACTATAGTTAGCTGAATTATAGCAACAAGTTAGCGAAAGATTAGCAATGGATTAGAAACAAAATATAATAAGATCTCTATATAACATGAGATCAAGATCAGATGTAGATAGACGATCAACATACGATCAAGCAACATAAGCAACATTTACATCAAAACATCAATAGCAACAAGAAAGCATTACGATCATCATTCGTTAACACTCGTGGTTTGATTATTCTTATATTCTGGTTGTTCTATTATTTGATTGATTTCTAGTTTGATAATCTCTTAAACAACAAGTGTTGATAACTCCGCGATCAATACTTGTTCAAATCAAACCTGATAATTCCTGAACGATTCTTGGATTTACAAAAACAATAAACAAGTATACCTAATGGAGATTGCAATTATCCCTAATACATCTTGCGATATCATTTCTACCGTTCAGGCATCTTATTTCGGTTTAACAAGTATTTTAAATAAGTGGACAAACAGTGATCTATACATAATAATTGAGTTGGAATGATTTTGAGAAAAAGTATGTTAGGTTTCTAATAAGGACAAGTATTTTACTTTGTAACATCACAGAATCAATGATTAACTCTTCTTTTAAAGTTTTATTATTGTTTTTAGGCGTCTTATTTTGACTGTTTAATTAAAAAAAAAAGATTTGTAAACCATAAGGAATTGCTAAATATACCATGTTCCCTCGTGTGGGATCGACAACCTTCACCAGATAAGTTGTTACTCAATCTACAAATTTCGTTTTATATTCAAAAGTCAACCAAATACAATAACATATAATTAAAAAAGCAAAAACATATAATATATTTCAACAAAGACTAAATGACATCGAATTAATTATCAAATTGGAATCTGACTATGCTAATAATTCAAAATCCTGTCATTTCTCAATCTCGAAACAAAAATATATCATATTTAATTAGAAAAACTATAAATTTAGAGGATACGATATTTGGGAACGATTAACTATAGCATGAAATTATTATTTTAATTTGTTAAAGTTTTTAATTAAAATTTGCATTTCGTTTTCTCTTAGAGTTTTTGTAGCCGACCTGAAGCATTACCAATTTATTAATATTTTACGTATATTTGAACATAGATAGCTTCTTTTGATGTATATTTAGACATCAAACAAAAATAATTATTCGTTTACCTGGCACTTTATTTTAAACATTTATTCAAAATGATACATCTATTTGAAATTATGTTAAAAAAAAAAAAAGGTGTCCTATCAAATATAAGTAATTTAATCACATAAATTTCTAAGAAAAAAATTGTAGAGTATTAGTACTGCATAAGTCTCATTTTATAATAAATCTTATATTAAAATGTATAAAAAATAATCACATAGAAACGAAATGTTTAAAATTATGTAAAATAAAGGTAACAAAAGAATATAAAAACTACGTTTTAATTAATATACAACAAAGAAATAAAGGGGAATTCCAAATATTTACTCTAAACTTGTCATGTATATTTTCCGTATAACGCTTAATAATTATTGTCCTTGATATGTTAAAAAAAATATAAAAATAAAAAAAAACTTTATTTTAAGAGTATATAAATTTATGATTTTAGAGAATTTATTCTGGATTATCCAATAAATGTCCAATAGGGGGCTCGGGTCGAAGCTAGATTTAGCTGGGGATTGCCCGGGAAAACCCGGGGCCGGATGGGAACACCACGCCCCCGGGTCCATGGTCATACCACTCAATGAATATTTATCGGGATTCATAGGTACCACCACCTACCTTTTGAACCATTTAAAAAAATGTAAAAACCAAGGGAAACGATAACAACACCATGTAAAACAAAAATAAAATAAAACTAAAAGAAATAGGAAATGTTGATGTATTACTGATATAGCACACGAAAAAAAAAAACGAGGAAAACGGGACCTTTACCACACCTTAATGTAGTTTAGAAGATGAGATAAATTGATAGAGTGTTAATGTTGCCATCCTAAAAAAGGACTCATAATTCAAAAATAATTAAGAACAATTATGTCACAACGGTTTTATACATTCATGATTCATCCCATATATTCACACTAATATCACATTTCAAATAGTATGTGTGAGAGAGAGAGAGTATTGGAAAGAGAGAGTTAACAACATAGAAATTAATCAGAAGAAACTGCAAACATCTAAATACCTCATCACCATAAGCTAAATCACGAAATCACACACCAAAACAAACATCAAAATCACCAGAAAAACGAAGCACAATCAAGCAATCGGACGCTTGCCGGGGTGATCAGCAGCCTGAAGCGTTTTATCGATGAGTTTACGCGCTTGTCGGCTGCGAATCTCGACCCTTACGCTGTTGGTCTTGTCCATCTTCACGTACACCTTCTTGGGCTTCTTCCGTTTCAACGCCTTCACCTTCGATTTGATCGTCTGGATCAAACTCTCGAATTGATTCGTCATCACCGGTGGATTTGAATGAATGTGATGTTGTTACGTGTAGAAGTGTTATACATGAAGGTGTTATAGGTTTATTGAGAGCGAAGGAAGAGGAGAGTTTTAAGTTGTTAACAAAGTGTGAATGAGGACTTTGAGTTTTCAATGCTTATTTTGTAGGTATTTATGGAGTCAGTTGCGTACCTGAATTGCATTTAATTTTGTTTATTGTTGTTATTCAAATAGTGGAAATGAGTTTGGTTATTTTAGGTGTTTGTGTTAAAAAGTGAGTCATAGTCATCGATCCTTAAACCCTTTAGTAAGTGTGAGGATTGAAATCTAATCGTTACACATGAACATGACATTTGTTTTTTCTTTGTAAATATTTACTAAAAGAATTAGGAAATTTTGTTTTTTTGTTTTTACCTTTTCAAAGTGTATTGCAACGTATTGGTATTGTCAAATTAAAAGGGATTTTTTAAGTGTGGGAATAACTTTTGCCTTCATATTTCTTATTTTTTAAATATTTAAATAAAATAGGTAACATAATTTTATTTGTTCTTGTTAGAAATATCAATTACTCTCTACTTTCATTTTTCTCTTTTTATAATATTTTGGGAAAATAGTGTTTTTTATAATTTATTTTTGATATCTGGGCCTTTTCATTCTTCTTAAAAATGTTGTTGTTGGAGATGGTGAAAACATGTTTGGGAACTATATAAAGTTGTATTCGCCCTTTAAAACAACAAACTAAAATTTATAAATTAAATTGTTCTCATTTTTTTATTTTTTTTAAATATAAATGTATTTTCCACTAATAACATGTAAGATCTAGTATTTATATATATCAATAAATTATGTTTTTATTATCTATATATTGATATAGATTTTATGAAAAACTGAGTTCTATAGAGAAAAAATTTGTTCCGTAGTGTAAAAAATATTGATTTTGATTACAACCAAAATTTTAATAAAATCTATATTGAAACAAGGATAAAAATTTAACTAAAACTATGCATTTAAAATTTGTTTAAAATATTAAATATTATTAGAGAAAAACACAATTAGATTAAATGGAATATAAAAAATAAAATTCTTAGAACTGAATTCGTTATGTTGAATAGCAAGCTATTGGATTTGAATATATACACTTATTACAACTTAATCAAATTATAAAGTTAGACGCATGATGTAGTGGGATAAAGCGATAAACACATGGTTATATGTTAGAATACAAAATGAATAACAGCCATGACTTGAACATAAAGAAGCTTTGACACCCCAGCGTAACAAGTTAGACACGTCATTATTAAACTTGTGCGTCAGAATGTATTATAACAATCAAACCTAAAAAGTTGGGCGTCATGTGCCGTCATGAAACTTGTTTGTCAAATCATATTACAAAAGTGCGACAAATTAAATTACAAAGTGCATCAAACCTATAAAATTGGCACATTATTATACATGTTTGATACATTGTTACAAACTTGTGTTCACAACAAAGTACAAGCTACAATAACCTTGAAAATTTGATGTTTTATTCTAAAGGTTTAGACATACTATTATATATGTTTTGACCCGCCGCTATAAACTTGCGCGGCAAAACCAATTAGAACACTACATTGCCGTGTCTGACTCATTGCTTACTAGTGCGTTGAAGATCGGTTACCTTTCAAGGCACTACCTTTAAACCCCTCTCACAATGATGTAGCGTTAAAAGTAGTATAGATTATTATTAAAAAATAATTTAATACGATTTCCATCTTTCTTATTGCCTTAAACAAAGTCATATAACTTGTCATACTTGCTAATAACATTATGAATAATGTTAAAAATAAATCAAAATATAATATTCTCCAATGCGCTAAACTAAAGATATCTTTTGATAATGTATTTATAGTTTAAATTGAATTTTGACTTTTTATAATGATTATTCAAAATGCTATACAAATTTGTAAAATATGATAAAAGTATAAGATATAAATTAAATTAGAAAGAACAGTTTTTTAGAGATGTGTGACGGATATCTTGTTTTTCTCCTAGAAACATAGATCACAAAGAAAAATTTATGTTTTAGATGAATAAAATTGTTTCGAACACTTCTTTTTCTAATTTCTCCATATGCAATTATTATTATTTAAATTTTTGATATGGGGCTTCATCATAAAGATTTTTTCTAAAGTATATGCATCCCCTTCCAAAAATAACCCAGGATTTACCCAAGCTAGAAAATTATATTGAGCTATTTGTAAATTACTGGAGACTGTTTAATATAAGTTGTACTCTAGCCAAGCAACTTCTGAACTAGAGCTCCTTTAGTAATAATCTTGAGCCCGAGCTTCATACACAAAGCTACTTGAGATCGTTTGTTAAAAATTCCTACCCAACCAAACAAAAATGAGCTTGAGCTTAAGCTTTAGTCTAAAGCTAAACTCTAATAAACAAGCTTGATTAGGCTCCGAAACTTAGTATTTATATAAATATAATAATTTTATTTTATATAATAAAATATATATACATGGTATCCTTATTTATATATATATATATATATATATATATATATATATATATATATATATATATATATATATATATATAACTGAATGATATAATATTATCCTAGTATAATAGTATATAGAATGAGTTATAATTGTATAAAAGTAATCAATCACACAAAAAAAAAAAAACATCTAAATAAGAAACAAATGTCAAGATGTAGAACTTGAGATGAGTCTAGCTCAAGTAATATAGAGTTAAACAAATCGAGCCTATGCATAGAATCTCGGTCTCTGGCTCGTTTACTTGAAGCATACAATATGTTCTTTTTTTAAGGGTGATAATTTTTTTTGCAAATATAAAAGCTAGCTAGGAGCCGGGCAAAACACACAGAATATTACATGATCGAGATCACCACAGTTGAGATGGTGATGAAATTAATGATGTTTCTTTCACACCAGTGACTAAGGTTTTGATTATTCAAATGATCACTAAACAGCATAGTAGCAACAGGTAGACATGAACAGGAAAGGAACTCACATTTTACTAAGAAAATTGTCAACCCCAAGCATCATCAGTGATGAATAATGCCATTTAGTGCATTTCTGAAATGGTCGTGCGATCACAACAAAGACAAAGCAGCATATAAAATAAATTGATGGACTTTGACAAGCATACAATTATGCAACATAACTATAGTAAAAGGAGCAAAAATAACTTTTAGACTATATGTAACGGTTGACTAGTTAAAATATCATTTAAATGTTGCGTAGATAAAAATCATTTTACTAAAATCTTTTTTAAATCAAATGTAGTGGTTAATTAGTGTTTGAAGTCTTTATTGATGCACTAATATAGAAAATTTTGTATTTGGAGCCCGTTAACAGCCTGGAGACCTATAGGTTTGGAGCCTTTTTTAATGTGTTTGGAGCCCTATTTGTGTCCATATCATCATTTTGAAGCCTCACTACGTCCAGTCTTAATATAGGGGCCGAAACTGTCTTCCTCTAGTCACGTTCTTTATTGGCTTCGTTTTTCCAAATGAAAATGTCCTTTGATTGCATTTATGACCTGGCCACTTTCGTTTTGTTTGTTTCCTTTTAAACAAAAACACTGCATAATTTATATGACCTAAACGCTTAAGATATTTTTAAAAATTATTATGTTAAAGTATACATTGAAGTACAACTTTAAATGGACATGCACCTAACAGTAATCAATATAGTTCCTTTTTTGTTTTACTAAAAACATTTTTTATCTATAAGAATTTATAAATATCTACATCAAGTGATCTAAATAGAAAAATTATAGAAATTAATTACTATTTAGTATTATGTTTTTTTTAATTTAACCTGAAATAAAAGGTAATTCTATAAAATAAAACTAATAAATATAATCCAGTTTTATAATTATCAATCCAAACAATTCTAAACAAAGTTTTTATTGAAAAAAATAATATTAAAAGTTGGTTACCTGACTGGTTTATCCCTTTCATAATTTAACAAAAAAAGCTGATTAGCAAATGAGTGTTGTTAAATTTTATTTTTATCTAATGAAAATAATAATAATCTTTATTGCCGATTTGAATAGAAGCAGCCTAGATAGACCGGCGACTTGGTGTTTCAGTTAAATTAAATTTGAATAAGTGAGAAACCGGTTTCAATAATTCTGGTCTTAACCAAGAAAAATGAAAATATATTGCCCCAAAAGTCAAACGGGTAACATCTACGCTACAAAGACATTCATATTGGTTGGTGACTTTGATCTAAATTTTGCTGTTCAATAAACTTGCAAATTTAATAATTTATATTACATATACATAACTTCAAAAGCAAAACTGAGACATACTAACTTCAAAAGCAAAACTGAGACATACCCTGTGAATGTGAATTAAAGACCAGATACTGGTCGAGAGTCCGACCATAACATTGCTGTTGACAGTAGTGCAATTGTTGCGGTTTCAACTCGAAGGCGATGTGGCCCGAGTCCGACTGCTGTTGCTCCTGCTTCTACGATTGACTTTACTTCGGCTTCTGTGAAGTCTGGGATATAAAACCAACAAATGTAGCATCACAATATTGCTTCAAAGTTCAAAAGGTTCATGTGATGAATTAGTGGTGTAAATGAGCCAAGTCGGGCCAGCCTTAAGCACAACTCCACTCGTTTAGTATTTCTGATTTTTTAACTATTTTTTAATATATAGTTATAATTATTTTATTATATATGTTTATAATTATTATTTTTATATCTAATATAACATATTTTTTGTTACTCTTATTGTAATCATATATATAATAGTAATTATTATGTAAACTTTTATTTAATATATTACATAAAATATTATGACACTCGATTAAGCTCATAAGCCTAGTAAAACTCTAAAAGTGAAGCTCAGGCTCAAGCTTGTTTATCAAATGAATTTCAATATAAGCTCAAGCTCATTTAAGTTCAACTCGATTTAGCTTTTAAGAAGCCTATCTCGAGTAGCTCACAAGAGGCTTGAGTCTTGACTCGTTTATACCCCTAACCATAACGTGTGAGTGAGAGAAGCACACACAAACACACACACACACACACAGAACTAACCGCCTTCTGGTCCAACGATGATTGAGCCAACAGGTTCTGTCTGAGACAGAGCCAAGGCATTTAAAACTGGTGTAGCCTCAGCTGCAGCTATAAAAGATAGTTTTGCTTGTGAAACCTAAGGTTATGACAAAATGGAAATACAAGTGTCAAAGTAAAGAAATAGGCGATGACTCGTTAAACAATTACAGATGTGAAATAATCCTAGAATCAAAAAAGAAACCAAAATTTATGACAAATTATTTTTATCACTCTTTGCTAAACTGGTACAAGACTTAAAACTTCCACACACACCACCCATACAATTGACTTACAATAGGTAAGAGGCCATGGACTTTTAACGGAGGGTTCAAAGCCATTTCATGTAGCCGTTGACCTACAATATGCGTTAAAATATGAACATAATGAGCTAAAAGATTACACAAAAATTAAGCTGGTTATGCACATTCTACACCTACTTAAGGGCATAAAGGTGCATAAAAATGATACTTTACATTGTTTAGCCGCAGCCAGTATTACTCGTTCCAATCTATCCACTCTGTTCTCAGAAATTGAAGGAGAACGCTCAGTCAAGAGTGGTGTTACACTGCTTGCTCCAAGCTCCTAAGATTACAAAGCAAACAAATTAGCTTTTTATGATAGAAAAATAGAAGTTCTAAAGAGGTGGCAATATGGGCGGCTCATGCGCAAAATAGGGACGGGTACATATATTTTTTCTGCATGCAAAACAGGCTACGCTTGGTTGGGTTGAACCACAAATGCACTGTTGTCCATGTCTTTAAGTTCACCACTAATATTAATCTAAATCTTTGAATAAAATAATAAAGATGTTTATATGCCTCAAAAATATACTTTAAAAGACTTTCAACTTGTTCCCTTTAAAAGTAATTTGTTTTTTTATTTGACTCATTTGAGAAAAAAGAAATTCCAAATCAACCATTTTACAAGTAAATGGGTCAAAACTGCCCTCTAAAGTTCTAGTAAGATAAGACTCGCTCCATTTATAACTCATACTGTGCATTTCTCTATAAGCCAGTCAGATCGACCACCCTTCAGGGTACCTATATAGACAATAACCATATGTCATGGAAGTTCAGGTTCACACACAAACACACAGTAAAACACATCAAACCATAGAGTAACCCACCAAAAGCAGCAAACACATGCCATTGGGTTGTATTAGGTGACACTAATTTTGGATTCTCAAGGGCAACAATATCTGCTCCAGTGCGGTCAATCCTCTCTATACACCCTTCAACCAGACCTCCTTTTCCATTAAAGAGCTCTATCCTTGCAAGGATTCAAAATATGATAAGAAACCACACTTTAATCAAGTGTAAAGAAAAAAATGAAGTAACTGCATATCCAAGAAACTAGTGCTACCTCACAACAAAGTACAGAAACGTGTTTGTTTTTACTTTGCAAAATTTATCATTCTTCTGCATCCAGTTTAAAGACAGAAGTGAATATCAGTTTAAGCTTCAAATTCAAGCATTCATAAAGAAATTTTCCACCCTAAGATTTCTGACAACATCTTCGACAATCACAGGATACCTCTAATTGTATAATAAATAACATTTTCTCAGTTGTCATCATAGACTACGGTGTCTTGGTTGTCATAGAGAAGACAAGTACCGACGACTAATAGGGTTTGGTTTAGGGATCTCAACAACCAAAACCAACATTTTTAATCTTGCACAAATACTGTATAACTTTTACTAACTTACAAACTAAACATTTACATAAATGTATGTCCCAATAAGTAACATGTGGCAGTCTAAATGTGTTTTAGACTCTGAAACAACCCAATGAATGATTAACTTCTTAAGGTTCCGATATCATTTATATTCAGCCAAGCAACAAAATCCACAAAAGGTTCTTAAAAAACCACCCAACCAAGATCCAACATAGTCACATCAATTTGTTCAAGATAATGAAACGAGGTATCATATGCAAGTTCGTTCTTGAATTATCAAATCCCCAACTATTGTTGAAAGGAAGGCATATAAATATACAATCCTAAATCAATGCTCTTATTTCCAAATCAAACAATCATTAGGCTTTAAACATTTTTAAGTCAGCTAAGAATAGTGACAGGAAAATTGAATCAATATGACTTTGATTACAAGTGACATCGCTTACACCTGCCATGCTTCCACATAAAAGTTTGCGTCCACAGCCAATGGAAACTAAACTCAGGTGCGGCGAAGGGAGTTCCAACCTCATTGATACTCAGCTTGGACTTAGTATTGGTTGTCTAATATTTGAATTATAATCATTTATCTCAATACATCCACCTTATATTGTTTATTTTTGGCATAATTATTGTGATTTTAAGGACATCCGGAGAAGGCAACTCGGTTATGGTGTTACCCGATGGATGCAATACTAAATGGACTTGAAGAAATAGAAAAGAATCAATCATACATCTTATGGTTACTTAAAAATATTGTTTCCTACTTTGATTTATGAGTGTGGTATCTCTAGTTTCCATAGTGAAGTTTGTGTAATTGTCAAAACCCGTATTGCTTCCGTTCCAACAAATTTTTCACAAGTCACGACGACTATGGTGGAAAGCATTGAAGTACCGACCTTCAACGGTATTTGAAGAAAATGGAACAGTTCACCAATGACCAAACCACTAGCTCTCCTACCATATTTACAATTGTTCTCTACTTCTCTTGTTTATTTTCATATATGAGTATTAGAATCAATGCATAGGAACAAGCAGGGCAACATATAGAGGATTCACCATTCAAGAAATGGTAAAGAAACAATCCCTAAAATGACTCTGGGTCCCACAATCACTCAGTTGCGTATTTGATCAAGCCGGAGTTAACGTATCGATACGTGCTTACGTTTTTAGTTACCATCCATGATTCTGACTACTGTTGGAAACTTGGATATGACTTCTTAGTTTACACAGATGTCCTCTCCATACTTTGTATATAAAAGCATCTACAATCTGTTTTCTTCTTTAATCAACAAATCCATGTCATCTATTTTCTCTCTTCTCCCCATTAAACTGGTTCTGATCTCAAACACCAACACAGTAACAAAAATCCTACAACCATAACTTAATAGGATACCTAAATCTAGAATATTTGTTTTCAAACTTTTTGTATCTACCAACAAGGCCTTCTCCATCTTGGTTCCTTAAGCACTTAATTCTGCTTCATAACCATTAATTTGACTGTACCTTTTGTTTAGCGTATCTTCTATGTACATATGACTCAATACCTCATCTACCCTTGCATTTTCAGTTTAACTACAACTCTACAAGTTCTAGAAGAATGTAACTTTCTGACAACGATATCACTGATTAGCTTACAAGCAATATACCACAATGCTTAAACCACAAGCATGTCCGATCAACAAAAAGTAAAGCAAAAGCACACACACCTGTCATCTGCGTTCAACCTCAGAACTTTAGTCATATGCCAGAATTCATCCCCTTGCACACGAACAGCAGAACCCTAATCAATCAAACAAAAAAGTTATCATATCAATTTCACCAGTGTGCGACTCTAAGTGCGTTTGTGTGTGTCAGAGAGAGAGCTATTTGCCTTGTAGGAAGGAAGAACATCGGAGAAAAACCGAGGGAGACCGCCGCGAGATTGATTGGAAGAATCAGATGAAAATGCTCTGAGGCCGGAGGTTTTCCGGCATGATCGGTTGATGACGACGGTGAAACGAGGGCTCCAACAGAGAGCTTGCATTTGGTGGTTGCTTATAAGTTATAACAGTGTGGTCATGGAGATTGAGGTTGAAGGTGGATAAAGTGAAGATGGTGCAGGAAGAAAAAAACCCTGGTTGTTGGTGACATCTGCACGAAGTATAATAATGTTAATGTTTAGGGTGCAAAATGGAAATAATGTAAATCTATTATGTTACACTACATAAACAAAACCCCGTTTTAAGTTTTAGAGTAAATTATTATTTTCATTCTTAATGTTTGTTTATTTTAACTGTTTGCATCTCTGCTGTTTTAAAATAGTCATCTGAAACCTGACGTTTCATTTTATCTCTATTTAAGTCTTTGTCGTTTTATATTCGTTTCCATTTGAGTCCAGACGACTAACGTCGTTAATTATTCTGTTAAAACTACTGCTAAAAAGACTAAATTACTCTTAACATTAAATGATAAAAAAAAAACATTGCCACCCATCACCGTCAAAATAAACATCATCTTCCTCTCCCTTCTCGATCACGACCACCACAGCACTTCACCAACACCTCCATAACAACAGCCAATCACCACCTCTACAGATCCCATCACCATGACCACAGCCACCCATCACCATACCACCACCACCAAAACTCATACTCACACACATACTCTCTCTCTCTCTCTCTCTCTATATATATATATATATATATATATATATATATATATATATATATATATACACACACACACACACCACAACAATCGTAAGGTCTCTGTCGCCCCCCTCCGCTTCCACTGAATTCATTTACCCCAATTACAATGGTGGATTTCTCAATGAATACAAAAACCCTAACCCTAACCCCCAAAACCCAATTGCAACGATGCTTCCTTGTCCTCCGGCTTTCCGATCGTCTTCTCCACCGCCTCCTACTCCTACGGTACGATCGGAGACTTTCAAACTACGGTGAGTAAAGATAGCTTTGAACTTATGCGAAGCACTTGTCCTGTAAGTGGTGATGGTTACGATGGTGGTTGCGGTCGCAGAGGCGGCGGCGGTTGATGTGGACGCCAACGGCGGGTGGTCCGGCATTGGCGGCGGCGATGGTGGGGGTGAGATCGACGGTGGGGTCTCTGGGCATGGCTTTGGTGGATTGAAAGTGCAGATTGGGGGAATTTGTGTAAAAAAAGGGTGAAATATTTCTTCACATTGGGAGAAATGATGATTTTGAGTGAAGTTTGAATGAATCGACTAGAATAATGTGGATTGTGTAAGTGAAGGTGAATGAGAGTGGGTACGTGAGATAATGAAGAGGACAAAAGGATGTATTAATAAGTGTGTAAAGATAGCTTTGAACTTATGTGAAGCACTTGTGCCGTAAGTGGTGATGGTTGATGGTGGATGCAGTTGCGGAGGCGGAGGCGGCGACATTTCTACGAAGGAGATTTTGTTGAATTATCTTATAGCGGTGGCGACAGTGGTTGCAGTTGCCTTGGTGGCGACGATGGTGGTTGCAGGGACTAAAGAGGTGGCGGTGGTGGTGCGGCAACAGTGGCAGTGGTGTGGCAACAACAGTGGTGCGGCGACCGTTGCGGTGGCAATGGTGATGGACATAAAGAGGGAGAAGAGAGAGACATAGAGAGAATATAAAAGGGGTGGGTGTGGATGGGGGTATTCAATAAGAGTATTTTTAAAATTAATGGAAAAATCTAACATCGTCAGTGTGTTGGACTCAAATGGAAATAAAAATGAAACGTTAGGGAGCGGATGACAATTTTGAAATTGCAGGGATGCAAGTGGTTAATATGTGCAAACGTCAGGGATGCAAATGGTAATTTACTCTAAGTTTTAACAAACATTTATTCAATTGAGTAAATTATCACATGCGTCCTTAACTTTTATTTATTTTAACTACTTACATATTTTTGTTTCAAAATCATCACTAGTCTTCTAACATTAACTTTTTATCTCTTTTTGAGTCCAAAACACTAACGATTTTAAATTTTTCTTTTAACTTTTGCAAAATTATAAAACTACTCTTATTTATTAAATAAAATACCCACATTCTCACCCATTATCTTCTCTCTCTCTCTCTTCCCTTTCTATGTTTCTGTAGTCTACCACCATTGCAACCATCGCTGCGCCGCAACCACCACCGCCAACTCCACGACCACATCAATCACCGCAACCCCTATCTCGTCTCTCTCTCTCTCTATCTCTCTCGTATCTCTCTCCGGGTGTGTGTGTGTGATTGGTAGTCCAATATCACCGCACCCACCACGACCGCCTCCACGACCACAACAACCAGTGGCACCCCCTATCTCCTCTCTCTCTTTGTGTATGTATGTGTGATCGGTAGTCCACAACCATCATAGGTATGAAATTACAGATCTAGATAATTATATCTGGTGGTGGAAGGCTGAAACACGATGGTGGTACAGGGTTTTGACAAAAATCGCAGATCTAGTGGTGATGGGGGCTGCGGTGATGGTGATGGATGGCTATAGTGGTGGTGATAGGGGTTGCGGTGGTGGTGATAGGGGCTGTGGTAGTGGTGATGGGTGGCTCTGGTCTAGAGAAAGAGAATGTGTGTGTGTGTAGGGGGACTATGGTGGTAGCGATGAGAGCTATGGAGATGGTGATGGGTGGTTGTCATGGTAGTGATGAGGTTTGTGTAGGTGGTGATAGGTATTTGTCATGGTGGTGATGCGGGTTGTGGTGGTGGAGATAGGTGGCTATCGTGGTGGTGATGGGAGTTGTGATGGTGTTGATGAGGCTGTGAAGGTGGTGATGGGTGGCTATCATGGTAGTTAGGGGTGTTAAAAAATATCTGAATCCGAAACCGAATCCGAAATATTCAAAAATTCAAATTCGGATATCCAAAATTTCGGATATCCAAAAATTCGGATATCAATTTCGGATTCGGATAGTGATTTTGAGAATTTTCGGATATTTCAGATATCCAAAATATTTTTATAAAAATTTAAAAAAATTAAATATTAATTGAATTTTTCGGATATTTTAATAAAAAATTCGGACATCCAAAAATAATTTCAATAAAAATTATTATCTTTTTATAAAATTTATTAAATAATACAATATCTGAATCCGAAATTTCGGATTTCTGAAATTTTGGATTCGGATAGTGAAATACACTATCCGAAATTTTCAGATATCCGAATTTGAACACTACTAAAGGTGGTGTTGGGGGGCTATGGTGGTGATGATGAGGGTTGTGGTGGTGGGGATGGAGAGGAGAGAGAGAGGGGGGAGAGGGAGAGAGAGAGAGATTTGTTTGTGCGTGTATATGAGAGAGAGAGGGGGGGTGTATATAGTGTTGGTGGTGAAGAAGATGATTATCAGAATTTTTTTTTTGTTTTTATTTAATGTTTAGGGGTAATTTAGTATTTTCAATAATAATTTTAACAAAAAACTAACGGTGTTAGTAATATGGACAAATAAAGATAAAAATAAACGGCAAAGACTCAAATGGAAACAAAATCAAACGTAAGGAGGCAGATGTCAATTTTAAAAACAATCGGTATGCAAGTAGTTAAAATAAACAAACGTTAGGGATGCAAATGGTAATTTACTCTAATCAATAATATTTTTAAATATTAAATTAGTTAGGATATTAAGAATTCCCTAATGATAAATTGATAATATACACTAAAATTGACACTTTTGTATAGTAGTAAATGATTATCGTACCATAGGGCATAGGGTTTTGTGGGGGTGTAACGACAAAAGTAGTAAACTTGAAAGTCATGTTAGATGCTATTGAGGAATATAATAGTGTACACAATGACTAATTTAGACTAAATCACCATCGAGTCACACGGGTTGGCAGAATCCTTATTACTATGTTAAAGTTTGGAACCATAGCTAAATAAGCAACTAGGACAATACATTGGACATGAATCTTGTGGACATGATCTTGATTTGTGTAGAAATTAGGTTAAAATTTTGAATGTATATAAAAAGTGAATACATATTTAATGTGTTTCAATTCAAATAGGAATAACTGAAAAACAAAAGGATTGAATTCTAAAAGTTACTAGTTACAACTAACGGGTGTATTATACGCACCATAAGCATGCCATTCAAGAATGTTATCTAATGGTGAAAAATAAGTGTTTTTGTCTATGCTAAAACATTCACATAATACTATGGGAATTTTGGACCTCATATGTCTATAGTGAAGTATTTTAGTCTTTTAATTATCATTAAGTTATTGTTTTGGGGTACTAACCTTATTTTTATTCACCTAGAAGTTGAAGATATTGGATTCTTGTCACCGATTTTCGTATATTTATGGCATATTAGTGTGACAAGTAATCTCAAATCATGCTTTATTATCAACTATAACATCGAGTCAGAGGCTTTGCCCCTTAGACTCCGCTCCTAGGACCATAGCCTCCAGACTCCTATCAAGTGGGTGTTGCTTCTTTGGAACCTTTATTGTTAGGATTTCGCCCTTAGAAACCAAGTGGATTTTAAATACTGAAAATCATAACAAATTCAAATAAACATGTATTTCGCACCTCCTGATTTGTTTGATAAATATTATGTTTTACTTTGATTAACAAGTCAATTCCATTATACTAAAATATTTAACAGATTTTAACCCATGAGGTGATTTTTATGTTAGACCAACACTTTCATAGTAACTTAGAAATTATTATTTTTAGGATGTTTAATACTTTCTAGACTTTTTTGATATGCATGAAGGATTAATGCTTTCTAGACTTTTTTGATATGCATGCATGTAGCCGAATTGATCTAGAATTGATTTTTGGTACAAGTTATACAGTAAATCCTGATTACTGGTTAATATGAATTATAATCAGCATTAATCCTAGTAATAAAAGGCGTAATTGTGGATCTCATAGAAATTGACAATTTTAACATGTTTTAAAATATTTCCACAAGTAATCAGGAATCAAAATTTGACGTGAAAGATGATAAACTTTTTTTAGTAAGAAATGGGTCAGGTTGAGTTGAGAAACAACGATTTTATGATATCAACGATTTTATGATAATTAATAGTTAAAAGTTATAATTATAAAATAATACTATAAGATAAAATTTTATTGATTATCTATTTTTTATAGATTTGGAAATTACGTTGAATAAATAAAATCTTAAATAAATTAAAATATCAAATTAATCATATGCGATGGTGGCCAAAAAAACCGGTTCAGGAACCGGTTTGGCCGAAAAAACCGAAACCGGTTTCTGGCCCAAACCGGTTTGGCCCAAACCGGTTTGGCCCAAACCGGTTTTGGCCCAAACCGGTTTGGCCCAAACCGGTCCCGAATCGGTTCGAACCGCCGGTTCCTCCACCGGTTGGAGGTTTCAAAAAATGAAACCGGTTTCAAACCGGTCCGATCCCAAACCGGTGCACCAAACCGGTTCACCAAACCGGTTTTCAAACCGGTTTAAAAAACTAGCCGTTATATAACGGCTATATAGCCGTTTTTTGACCCTTTTTTTGTGTTTTTTTACCATTATACACCCATTAAGCTAGTATAAATATGTATTGGATGTTTTGGTTTAACCACAACAACTTAAAACGCTCTCTACTCTAAAAAAACGCTCTCTATTCTCAAATACGCTCAATACTTTCGTTCAATTCAAAAAAACCTCTCAACACTCTCGTTCATTTCAAAATGGCTTCATCAAGTGCTCAATCATCCGTTGTTGTGATACGTCTTCAAGCAACGTGGTGGTAGCAATCCTTCCTACGAATAGGAACCCCGAAATATGTTGCAGTTACGATTTATGTCAAATGGCTAGCGGTCCAAACAAAGCTCGTTGCAAGTAAGTTTTTCAAAAAAGATGCAAATACAACTTTGAAAACCACATTGCGAATAAATATTGTAAGGCTTTGAAATGTGAACGGTCTCAAGGTCAAGCTTCGATGACAAGCGAAGGAAGCGAAGGGAATGTTTGGGCTTATGACATTGAAGCGGTTCGTGAGCAAATGGCGCATTTTGTAATTCAAGAAAGCTTGCCATTCAAACATTTCGACAATAAACGTTTGACTCGGCTAATTCAACGAACTCTCCAACCACGATACACACATGTAAGTCGTGCTACACTTAGAAGAGATTGCCTAAAAATGTGGAAAAAAGCTAAAATTGAATTAATATCTTATTTTGAAAATTTACAAACCGGTGTTAACTTAACTAGTGACGTTTGGTCGACTCCTCACGGTTCACCGGACTCGTACATTTGTGTCACCGCCCATTGGGTTGAACCCGATTCGTGGAAAATGATGAAACGTACGATTGCGTTTGAATTGTTTGATCATCCTCACACCGGTCAAAATATTTTTTATCTTATTGACAAAGTTATTAGAACATATAAACTAGAAAACAAAATCTTGTCAATATCTTTTGATAACGCGTCAAATAATACGCTTGCGATAGATCATCTAAAATTAAATATAAACCAATTTGTGACGGTTGTTTTTTCATAGTCGATGTATTGCGCACATCATGAACTTAGCCGTTCAAGACAGTTTAAAAACTATTAAAACAATAAAAGATAGTTTTAAAAGAATGTTACGTGACATTTTTAGCAGTAACCAAAGATATAGTAGGTATCGCAAGTTTTGTAAAGACGCAAATTCCAAGTGTTTAGGTCTGAATTGGGACGTACCTACAAGATGGAATTCGACTTGTAACATGTTTGAAAATGCTATTGACCAAAAAGAAAGTTTAATAGCCTTTCATAATACTTTGGTGAGTCGTGGAAAGGCTTCGACTTACCATCCATCGGGTTGGGCTATTATTGAAGAAATAACCAAAATGCTTAATGTTTTTAAAACCGTAACTACTTGTCTTTCTGGAGTTTATTATCCAACGAGTCCATTAGTAATTTACCGAATTTACTTAATGACTTCAAAATTAAATGAGTTGTCGTTCATAGGTAGACCTATTCGGATATGATACCACCAATGAAAGAAAAACTTAAAAAAATATTTTAAAGAAATGCCTTCGGTTATTACATGTGCCGCTGCCTTAAACCCTTGTTTAAATACGTCGGGGATTGAAACTTTACTTGATAAAATTACTTTTAATTTGGATTTAGAAGAAGAAAACCCTTATTATGCTCAAAGTGTAAAAAATAATTTTAACACACATTTAGGCCAAATATTTATGTTTATTTAGCAAAATATGGTGAAACATCAAACATACATGAGTCTATGCGGCATGCGGCACATGACGAAGGTTCAAGTGATCCAATGTTTGCTTTGTATAATACTTTAAGAGATGAATGTAGTAAACGTCAACGTGGTAACATTCCGAGTAGTGAAATCGGGAGGTATAGTGGAACAAACTTTTTATCCACCATGACTCCACAAGATTTTAAAAATTTTGACTTGTTGGCTTGGTGGAAAGGTAAGGAAGATCAATTTCCAATCCTATCCACCATGGCCCGAGATTTACTAACCGTCCAAGCTTCCACGGTAGCTTCGGAATCTGCTTTTTCTGTTAGTGGCAGGATTATATCAATACGAAGAACCCGACTCACTCTCGAAGCAATTGAAATGTGTATTTGCTTGAAGGATTATTTAGATGCAGCTGAAAGAATACAAGACAAATGCTCACTTGAAAGAGAATTAGAATATGAAGCCGAAATATATGAAACGAAGTAGACGGTGGATTGACACCCGGAATGACCGATGATAAGCGGCATTTGATGATTACGTTCGTAATAGCTCGGGTTCTGGTGTCGAAGAATAAAGTATCCAAATATGCAACGGACGAACGGAGAACGACTTTAGTTTTAAACGTTTACGTCATTTGAATTGTTTATATGTTTTGAATAGTATCTTTATTTTACATTTTATGTAACCTTTGATAAAAATAAATAATCATATTTAATTTTTCATATATCATAAATCATAATTATATTTTTCTTTAAATTTTACAAAAATCTTTGATTTTTAAGCCTTTTGTAATGTTTTATATTTTAATATTTATAATAATTTATATAAATGTGTAATCTTTGATAAAATAAATAATCAAATGTTTGATGTTTATTTAGCAAAATAATGTTTTAGATCAATTGAACAAGTTTTGAAGAATTTAATAAATATGAAAAACTTCTGAAATTTGCTAAGTGTTTGGGCGTTTGGACTGTTTGGGCGCATCATCACTGTTTGGGTGCATTAGCTAGGCGTTTGGAGACTGTTTGGGTGCATCATCACTGTGGGCGCATCAGCACTGTTTTGGGCGCTTCAGCACTGTTTGGGGGCATCATCACTGTTTGGGCGCATCTGTTTGGGCGTTTCTTCAATCTTCATTGGATTTAAAAAAACTATGCAAGCCTGAACCGGTTTGGGCCCGAACCGATTTTCAAATTGTCCGGACCGGTTCGATAGGTTTGAATTTACTAGCCCTAAAACCGGTTTAGGAACCGAACCGGTTTGGGGTTCAAACCGGTTGAAAATAAACCTGTTCAATCTGGACCGGTTTGAAACCGAACCGGTTTGGCACCAAAATCAGTTTGTACACCACTAATGTCTAATGATGTATATAAATTATATGACATAATTTGGTTTATAATTTAAAGAAATTATAATTTAGCTTTTAATCTAAACAAGCTAACGAGCGAGTCACGAGCCGAGCTGACTTTGGCTCGAGCTTGGCTCGTTTACAAACCAAGACAATATGAGTGAACAATTTTCAAGTGAGTTTCGAGTGAATTACAAGCCACAAACTTTTGAACAACCCTATATTACTCTACTAGGTTAGAAACTCATGTATTACATAGAAAAAAAAAATAACATATTAAATCATTAGATTTTATTATTACTTGTATGTTATATGTCATTAGTCATTAATGACATAATAAATAATAAAAATTAAGAAATTATAAATAGAAAATAATAAAAATCAAGAATTTTAAAATTATATTTAAGACAAGATATAATTGAAAACTTATAATTTAGTATGGCTTAATAATTTATTAGAATAAAAAAGATTTAATTTTTAGATATTTAATTATTTAGTTTATTTATTTATAATTAGTTTCATTTAATGAGAAAGAGAGAGAAAGACAAGAAACAAAATTTTAGACTTGATTAGAAGTTACCACGCGTCACTAAAAATATTCTTTTATTATATAGAATAAACTAATCTAGAAACTCGTATTTTACATGTGTTGAATTAAAATATTAATTTAATAGTTAATAGTTAGTATTTATAATTTTAAAATAATTTTTTAGATAAGATATGATTGGAATTATATATAATTAACTACCTTAAGTAATAAAATTATAACAATATTTATTTAAACTTTCATCTTTAAAAAAAAACTGTTGTTTAAAAAATGTTTTCTAAACATTCTAATTTTTTTAATTTATTTTTTAAAACGTCATTTAAAAAAAATTCTTTATATTAAAAAAATCATATCTATTTATTAAAAAATAAATTTTAATAAAAATATGTTTTAGAATTTGAAAAGAATGTAAATAATATCTTTTGCATTTAATATGATCATTAAATTCTTAACTTTTTGTGACGTGTGAAAATATGACATATGTTAAAATTTTATTTTGATTTATTAATATAGATATTAAAAAACAATTGAAATGAACAATAATGTATAACTTCTATTGTGTTCTATACAAGTTAGGACAACTATGTACTTGGGTGTCACTCCCCCTTTCAAGTATGTCCAATGTTTCTATTTTTTCCTTCTACAGAGGCAAAGTTGGTGTCGGTGGCGATGACAATGGAGTTGGGCGAGGGAGGCGGACATGGTGGCGGTTTTGATGAGATAAAAATCCATAGAAATGAAGACAGAGAGTGAATTGATGAGCTCAATGATATTTCAAGGTTGGTGGTCTATCGAGATCATGATTTGAACTCTGTTCTTTTGATTTTAGCTGGAATTAGTGTTGGATATTATTTTTCGTTATTTATTAGTCAATCTGTAAGCTTATTGTTTAAAATGGTTCTTACGCTTTGAGCATTATATATATACGTTTATTTACTAACTTTTATTTATATTTTATATTGTTGGAGTAATTCCAAAATATGAAAGTCAAAAACTTAAGAAGGAAATCTTTCGAAGCATAAAAAAACTTCCGAAGCACAAGTTCAAAGTTAAACTTCCAAAGTATAAATTCTTCCGAAGCTTATCTGTCAATATTGTTGACATGTAAGGGTCTTTATTGTATATGTTGTAAGTGTAAGGATAGTTAGTGTAAAATGGTAGTTGAGTCTGTAACAACCATTGTATAGTAAATCAGTATAAATATAGGACTGGTGGGATTAGTAGGTACCACAAAATACAGAATCAATAATACAATTGAATTTGAAAGTAGTTTCGATTTGCATTCGTTTCTCGATCCATTTGCTCGTCAACAATTGGTATCAGAGCACAGTGAATCGAATCGTATCGATCTCTCACAGTTCGAAGGATTGAAGTGTGAGAAAGTTGATTCAAATTCAAAGAAACTAAGTTCTTGGTTGATCGATTCAAAGGATTGAATCGAAGACCGCCTGCGCTCCAAAGGCTGAAGTCAGACAAGAAGTTCGGACTCCGTACCGAAGGAAAAGACGAAGATGGTGAATCCAGAGAAAGCCAGTTCATCGACGAACAACACTCAAATAGTCACCGTTAAAGAAGCCACAATTCCACTGCAATGTCCAACCCTCACGACAACAATTACTCGATTTGGGCGATCAAGTTAAATGCCATTTTCAACGTTCATGGTTTGTGGGAAGTAATTGAACCTCCCCCTGAAACAGAAGTAGATCCAAGAAAGAACAACAAGCATTGCTTACCTGTACCAAGCAATGCCTGAGAGATGATCTTGCAAGTCGCAAGCATGAAAACGGCCAAAGAAGTGTGGGATGTAATGAAAACAAGATTTGTGGGGATTGACAGGGTCAAAAAGGCTAGAATGGCTTCCCTGAGGAATGAGTTTGAGAGACTCATCATGAAAGAAGAAGAAAGTATAGATGATTTCGCTGGTAAGCTGAGTGCAATCGCAACAAAGGCAACACAGTTGGAAGAACCTTTTCAAGAAGCAGCCTTGGTCAAGAAACTGATGAGCTCAGTACCGGATAGGTACATTCAGATAGTTGCATCGATTGAGCAATTTCTAGACCTAGATACTATGGGGCTTGCTGAGGAGATTGAAAGGTTAAAGGCCTTTGAAGAAAGAACAAATGGCAGAGTAAAAGCCTTTCGTGAGAATTGTGATCAACTCCTATTGACTTACTAAGAATGACAATCAAGACAAAAAGAATCTGAGCACAAAACTAGGCTCAGAGGAAACAAAGAAAAGAATGGTGGAAAATCAAGCAGAGGAAAAGGCTGGTCAATAAGCCAAGGAATTCGGCTTTGATCAAGGTAGAACAGACTTCAAAGTGAGAAGAAACCCAAAGACAAGTCCAAGATTAAGTGCTTTAGTGTGATCAGCTAGGGCATCATGCCTCTGAGTGCCCATAGAAGAACTCTGCTCAAGAAGCCAACCTGAGCCAGGCCTATGATGATGAACCACCCTTTTGATGGCAGCAGCTGACATGAACCCAGAAACTGTAACTTGAATGAATCCAAGTTTTACCCTCAAGATACTCCAAAGAACCAGTAAGTGATGACACTTGGTATATAGATAATGGGGCATCAAATCACATGACATGTAACATTCTTGCTTTTTTCATCTATAAAAGATATTGAAGGAATGTAAAGTTTGGAGATGGATCAACTGTGATAATAGAAGGGAGGAGTTCATCATCTCGGCATGTAAAAATGGGGAACAAAGATGTGTAACTGATGTATATCATCCTATGCTTAGAGCAATATCTTAAGTCTAGGACAGCCATAGAGGTGGGGTGTGAAATAAGAATGAAAGGGAATTCTTATGGATGTATGAAAAGAGTGGTAAACTGTTAATGAAAGTAGAAAGATCCCCAAATAGACTATACAAGATTCAACTAAAGATTGGATCACCATTATGCTTTCAAGTAAAACTGGATGGGAAGTGTGGAAGTGGCATGGGAGGCTCGGCCATATCAGTTTTGACACAATGAAATCCATGGCAACAAGAGGAGTTGTTAAGGATTACCTGTGTTTGACAAACCTGTCAAACTATGGAAGCGTGCCTGGCAGCCAAGTAAACAAGAACATCTTTTTCTACACATGCAGAGTATAAGTTTAGAGTTCCCTCTGGATTGATTAGTGTGGACTTTGTGGACCCATCACACCAGAAACACAAGTAGGAAACAAGTACTTTATGTTTATAGTTGATGACTGCACCAGGTATATGTGGTATAATTGCTAAATCAAAAGGTGGGGCATTTGAAATGTTCAAAAAGTTCAAGAAACAGTAAAGAAATAAATTCGGTCTCAAGACCAAGTGTATGAGGACTGATCGTGGAGGGGATTTTACCTCTAGTGAGTTCAATCAATTTTGTTAAGAGAAAAACCAAACTATGCTAAACATACATACCTCAAAATATGGGATGGTTAAGAGAAGAAACCAAACTATGCTAAACATGACTAGAAGTCTGTTGAAATCCACAAATGCCATAAAATCTATGGGCAGAAGCTGTAAGACATTCATCTACTTGTTGAATAGAATGCCCACCAAACCTCTACAAGGGAAGACCCCGTTGAAGGATTGAAGGGGAGGAAGCCCAGTGTTAAACATCTTAGGGTGTTTGGTGTGTATTGCTCATGTTAAAGTGGTGCAACCAAATCTTCCGAAACTTGAAGATAGAAGTGTTCCTATGGTATACTTGGGTCCAGAAGAAGTCATAAAGGGTGAAATGTTTTATAATCCACTAACAAATAGCTGGTGATACCCAGAGATGCATAGTTTAAAGAATCTCAAAATGGGATTGGTTAAAGTATGAACCTAAAGGCAAAGATGACAAGCCTGTTGGTCTGAGTTTGATGTTGAAAGTGAAGGGTGTATTTCACATACTTAGAATTTTGATCAAGTGGATATTGAGGGGCAACCTAATGAAAGCTTGAGATCATAGGAACATGATCCTATCATAGTAACAATCAAGTTCAGATACAAATTCAAATCCAGAGCAATAACCACTCTAAGAAGGTCAGGAGACAGTACTAAGACCACTAGATTTAATGACTTTGTGCTACCTGAGTCTTTTGAAGCAAGTTCTAGTAGACAAGAAAAGTCAGTGAAGACTTGTTGATGGTAAATAAAGCCTCATTATTGAAGTTTGAAGAGGTTGTGACTATTAAGCTTGAAGAGATACAATGGATGAAGAGGTGAATGCCATTGAAAGAAACAACACCTGGACTCTAGTTGATGTACCAACTGGTGTAAAACCAATTGGGTTGAAATGGTTATATAAAGTAAGAAAGATGTAGCTGGAACAGACATAAAGCCAGGTTATGTGTAACAACATGCATTGACTTTGAGGAAGTGTTTGCTCCTGTGGCAAGAATGGAGACTATCAGATTAATACTGGCCATGTCAGCAAAATTAGGGTGGTATGTACAGCATTTGGATATCAAGGCAGCATTTCTAAATGGAGTGTTGAAGGAAGATGTTTATGTAGTCCAACCATAAGGTTATGAGATAAAAAGTGCTGAAAAGAAAGTTTATAAACTGAAGAAGGCTCTCTTGATTTGAAAAAGGCACCAAGAACTTGGAACAGGTGCTTAAATGAAGTAATGAAAGGAATTTAAACTTTGTCAGATGTCAAAGAAAAGCAGCAGTGTATTTGAGATCATGTTCAAATGGGGAAAATGTGGTTGGGGTCTATGTTGATGACATGATAGTGGCTGGTAGTGACTTGAAGGAAGTTGAAAAAGTTCAAACAAGAAATGAAAACTAAGTTTGAATGACTGATCTTGGTTTACTCAGTTATTTATTGGGAATTAAAGTGAGTCAAAGAAAGGAAGGCATCTTTGTGAAACAAAGTAAATATGCTCGAAAGATTTGAGTGTAGCTGGAATGGAAGAGTGCAATGAAGCT
Source organism: Flaveria sonorensis (assembly GCA_025506505.1). NCBI lineage: Eukaryota > Viridiplantae > Streptophyta > Magnoliopsida > Asterales > Asteraceae > Flaveria > Flaveria sonorensis. The sequence goes on from JACCIY010000871.1 coordinate 26,338, forward strand.
AAGATCCCAAGGAACCAGGGTTGAAGCTGGGATCATTCAAAGCTGGAGTAGAAGCTGATATGACTGAATATAGAAATTAATTGGGTCACTCAGGTATCTCACACATACAAGACTGATTTGATGTATGTTGTTAGATATTTGAGTAGATTTATGCAGACTCCAAAGTTAGAGCATATGAAAGCAGTTAAACATGTCCTGAGATATGTTAAAGGCACAACGCACTATGGTATTAGTTACAGCAGAGTCACTGGTGGTGGATTGATTGGATATAGTGACAAACAATTATGCAGCTGGAGATGGTGATGGAAAATGTACATCTAGGAATGTTTCTATTACAATGACAATCCTATATCCTGGAGTTCTCAGAAGCAGCATACAGTTGCACTATCTAGTTGTGAGGCTGAGTTCATGACAGCCAAAACTACAGCTTGTCAAGCTATTTGGTTGCAAGGTTTGATAAATGAAATAATGGGTCAAGTGTAAGAAACAGTTGTGTTGAGGTGGGAATAAAGATCAACTTTGGCATTGATGAAGGATCCTGTGTTTCATGGGAGGTCAAAGCACATTGAGCCAAAGTACTATTTCATTAGAGATTGCATTGATAAGAACAAGATTTAAGTGGAATTTATTTGTGGAAACCTTTAGAAGGGTGATATTTTACAAAGCCGCTACCAAGAATGAATTTGCTGAGATGAGAAGCTTGATTGGAGTGGAGGATTTGACTGGGAGGTTTTGGAATTAAGAGGGGAGATTGTTGGATTAATTCCAAAATATGAAAGTCAAAAACTTCCGAAGGAAATCTTCTGAAGCATAAAAAAACTTCCGAAACACAAGTTCAAAGTAACTTCCGAAGTATAAATTTCTTCCGAAGCTTATCTGTCATATTGTTGACATGTAAGGGTTTTTGTTGTATATGTTGTAAGTGTAAGGATAGTTAGTGTAAAATGGTAGTTGAGTCTATAACAACCATTGTATAGTAAATCAGTATAAATATAGGACTGGTGGGATTAGTAGGTACCACGAAATACAGAATCAATAATACAATTGAATTTGAAAGTAGTTTCGATTTGCATTGTTTCTCGATCCATTTTGCACATATACTACAAAGTGACGAATAATTATATTTAGAAGACGTTATTTTCTAACAAGCGTTAACTTCTATTTATGTTTATGCTGCAAATGACATATATATAATTATATATAGAAGACCGCGGTATTCACTAAGAAAACAAAATTTGTTATTCTAATAAGTTAAACACGTCTTTTCTATTTCTATGTGCGACATGTGCTTTTAAAAAGGTATGGTCGTAGACAATATATAGTTTTTACATACATTCTTGATTCAAGAAATAATCATTATCACCATAATTAACTTCAATACTTGAACCATAATGTCATTTTCCATCGTTTTCAAATAAACATAATTGAACATCAAGTCATTATTAAAACTTCATGCATGCATAAGATGCCTTACTTCAAAATAAAGCATACATTCTTCAAATGTACATGATTGATTGTGATAAATGGTACTCACATGATGAGATTCAATAAATATTTATATATTTAATAAGGCGATCACAAATCAAAACTTTATTTGAATTTTCTTTGTAAAAAGCATTATTTATATATAAAATTACAACATAAAAACAAATATTTTTAGTTTAAAACAAGTATAATATCTTTATTATGTTTTCCATCTAATTGTGATTTCTACTTGTCATTGTGCCTTTTATATGCGTCATTTTTGTTTTCATGTTTGTTATGTGTTTTCTTGAACATCGTAGTGTTTTTTCTAAAATGATGAGTTTTGAAAATCAGAATAATAAAATAATACTATTGTGTACTTCTAATATGTAAAAAAAACACAACAATAAAATAACAACTAATTTATCTATAATTATAACAACAATGATAAAATAACACAAATGATATATAACGTCAAATAAAATGATTAATGTGTCATTGTATTTTCTATTCATCATGTGTATTGTTAAACATCATTGTGTTTTTCAAAATGATAAGTTTTGAAAAACATGATGGTAATATAACACTGTTATGTATTTCAAATATACAAAACATAATGATAAAATAAAACAAATTTACATAATACATTAAAACAATAAAAAATAATACGAAATGATATAAAACATAAAACATAATGATTAATGTGTCATTGTGTTTTCTTCTCATTATTATTATTTCCTGAAATAATGATTTTGAAAAACAAAACGATGGAAAATCACCATTGTGCACTTCCAATTTGTTAATACAATAATAAAATAACAATAAAATTATAAAATGCATAAAAAATAATGATAAAATAACACAAAATTATCTAAACATAAAACACAATGATAAATACATATTATATAATACAATGATGCAAAAAAATATATAACACAATGATATAACAATATAATTTACACAATTAACTAACGTATTTGACATAATAACAAAAATGTCATATATTTACAAAAAAAAAATGATACATGCTAAGCCTAAGAACTTTCTTGGATAAAATAACTTTTAGTAATTTTGACTTCCTAAAATGAGTAATTTCATGTCACATTAATTTCTTTAAATAGCACTTATATTCTTTTATTAAATTTTATTAAATAAAGTGTTGTCTTTCATTCATCGTATTTTATTAAATTTACATTATGTCATTCGACATTCTTTTTTTAAATCTCGACAGAAAACTATTTTAAAGAGGGCATTACAAATTTCAATCAACGTCAACAACTTCATCAAAACGTGTAGGCGTACATCTATTGGTTAAAAGGGTCATATCTACTTTGTGTTAAGGTCACGCCCTAGCTGGGGCCCCAAATTTTCGATGATGAAGATCAATATGCCGCAGAATGAAGTTGTTATCATCAGAGTAGTCACCACAGATGAAAGATCTGTTGACGCCAAGCAATGAAGAATAGGTATCATCTTGTATTTCAATTCTAATCTTCAACTTCGGTTTAGATGTTCCGGCGATGATTGTAATATCTAGGGTTTCCGATGCTTTACATGTTTTGGCTATAAATAGACATTGAAGAACTTATAAGGATTAACATAAATTTGGATGTTAACATGTATTGTCGTATTGATCTTGCTATATCAAAGTGGATGTTTTACCCTGTTTGATGTATTTAGTATGGTTCAGTTACATGTATGTTTAATATGTTACCAAATATTGATATAGATGTTGCAGACTTACTGTAGCTTTCACTTGTGTAGAGAGTGATCCAAAATTACTAGCAAATCCCCAAATGGTGAAAATGCATTCTTTCGATACCTGGTTAGTTGTTTTGTATAAACAATTTATTAAATTTCTTATGCCATAATCCTTCTTTAAGCATATAATAAGCTTTAATTTCAAACACCCTCTTGCTAACCGTGTAATAAAAAGAGTATAAAAGTTTATATAGTACATTATATATATAATCAACTTGAATTTTGAAGAGTTGCGGGTGTTAGAAAAAGCTTAGGTGTTGTTAAAGATGCATAGTGGTTTTGATGATGCAGATACAAAAAGTTGACACTTTGTTATCTTAGAATGCAATGAGCACTAAAAGATGGTTTTTGTCTATAAATTATTGTTTCTGTTGTTGTTGGTCCTCAAAATATTGACCGATGAGAATCATTTTGATTCACTTTTTTTCTAGCTGCTTAAAAGGAATGAATATGAATATGAAAACTGTTTTCTTTTGGCTTTCATGAAAATTGTACTTCTCTTGGCTAACAATTATATTGGTTGAAAGATGCAACATGCATTAAAGGAACTAAATGATTTAAGACACGCCCTAAAATGTCAAAAGATGAAAACTCAAAAGCAAAAAACATGAATCATGAAGTACCTTATATTCATTTGCCTATGCTAAAAGATGAAAACTGCTATATCGCTTTCTGTACACTCCTCTCATGCCGCAGAAGGACTATTCTTATATTGATCCGGGCTTTCATATTCATTAATCATTATTATACAAAATTATTGGTGAATTTGTGTTGATGGAGCTGATAAGTATTTGTACTTCGCTCATTAATTTGAAAATAGTTGTAGCTCATGGAGTGTATTTGGAATATGCTCACAGTTGAATGAATCTTATTCTCAAACTTGTAGTTTGGAGGGGCAGCTAGGAGTTGTTTTCAAATATGGATCAAAAGGTGATGTGGCAGCAACAAGTGTGGTTTATTAGTCATGAAAGTGAGAAAGTCAACGTATCAACCTTATCAGGAGACTCAAAAAGGTTAGTTTTATTTGTTTAATTAGAAAAAGGGCTCTGATTTTTGTTTAGCTTAGGGCCTCTCAAAAAAACGTTGGGTCGGCCCTGATTGTTTTGAACATCTATTAGTGATTCCTAAACTTGTTAACTCAATTTTTTTAATAACTATTGACCCATAATATTTCAGAAAGTGATATGGTATTTTAATATATGATAATTTGTAAAATAGAACTCTTAATTTGTTAATACAATATAGTTTGCAAATAGTAAATAAACTAGGTTTAAGAGCCCCCCTGTTGCAGCGGGGGGATAAAACCGTGTCAATTATCATCAATGGTATACCACCGTTAATGTTTACACAGCACCTAAAAAGCTCGTATTAAAAAAAATAAAAATAAAAACAAAAAAATAATACCGAATGAAAGTAGACGTAAAAACATTTCACCATGCAGGCAAAATGTAAAACATATAAAATAATAATTAAGTCGATCTAGAACCAGCGTACTGCAACGGGGCCGTTAAATGAGAAAAAAAATTAAACGTAAAAAATGTTGAACCATACATGCACGTTGCAGCGTGAAAACTGACAAAATTTAGACCGAAGGTAAAATGAGATAAAAATGTAAAATATGAAAGTATATGAGACAAAGTTAATAAAAAAAATTGGGGCTAAATTGTAAAGATATAAAAGTATTGAGTTAAAATAAAAAAAAAGTTAAAAAGTAAAAGTAAAAGACAAAAAGATGGGTACAACCCATTAAAAATATAATATAACTCATGATGCACATCAAAGTTGGTAATTAGTATATATATAATATAATGATTGTTACTTATGATTAGATTAGAATAAGATATCACTAATGAACACATGGCACATAATGTTCGTGTGGGTATTATCTAATTCATCTTGCTTTCAACCAAAAGTTTTCTCCATTATTTTCTTTCTTAAAATTATTGTACAATCTTCCTATGTTTATATGGATCACCAATGACTTTCCCTTTGTCACTCGATATCCCCTTTCTCGCATAAAAGCGATCAAAATTCCAACACGTCATGTTTTACTAGGAAGGATTGAACCATGGGAATGAATCTACAAGGCTATCACATTCTTTGGCTAGATCTGCCAACCTTTTCACAATTACAGGAATCAATAATACAATTCTTTCTATATGTCAAGACCTGCCTAAAACAAGTCTTTTTGGTCCAAATTAGAAGCATCAAGGGCTGCCCGAACTCTCTGAAAAACCAACAAAATTCTAGACTTATGGTTGCATCATGGAACGTTCACTAGCCTTGAAACACAAGGAATGGCCTAGAAAATGTTTTCAAGGGCTGCCAAAAGTGACCATTTAGACTAGCTTTTAAACGATCATGGAAGGAACTAGAAACGCTACAAAAATCTACACAAGGATGAAAACTCATGGAAAAAGATCATGGATAAACAAGACAATTTCATAGAATTATCTAGACTTTAAATTAGAATTCTCTAGTATATGACATACATATTTTTAAAGACACATCTAGATATAATACATTCTAGAACTCTTGTAAATAGTATAGATAGGACAATGGTAATCATTTGCACTCACCCAAGCTATATCAAAACATTCAACACTATTGTACTTGTAGTAGAAGCACTCTTTACTTGTGTTATTTAATCAATATAAGCATCTATACTTGTGGTCCTACAATCCAATGTTCCTTATAAATCTCCGTAGTTATATCCATCAAAATGAGACCAAAAGGTTGACTCAAAAACAATATACATGCCACATGATAGTTGAATACATCGCTCTATAACAACTAGCCAACTTTTATATTGATATCTTCAATCTTGCATCTAATATATAGGAACACTAAAGAAAGTTTAAGAAATCTTGAATTTAAGAATATTAAAAAAGAATCTAAGTACAATCTAATTAAGTACACATTTGTAATACTTGCACTTCACTTTTAGGGAACTACTCATCTAAAACATCACAAATTGGAAAATCCACTACATCTATATGTGAATATGTAGACATGTGTAATAGCCAATCAAACCATGAATTCAAAAGTGCAATTTTAAGGACTATAATTAGAATCATACATGACTATAAACATATTACAAGATTCTTATGTACTCATATGAGATTTCAATAGTATAATTACTTGCTTATGATGTACACTAATTAAAAACTAGCAATTTATCCAACATTTAAACATGATAAGTGCTTAAGTCTAACTCACAATTTAACCTAACAAAATAAGAAAGACCATATAACAACTTTACCACACAAAATGCATACAAAAAATAACTTGTAATTATATACTAACTATTTATTTGTAATGTCGGTTGGTTATAGAGCGCGACCATCACTTCACGTTTGGTTTCTTTTTACCCTAACCCTATCATGCGATGTAGTGTTATGATGCCACAGTTTCTTTGTCCTCCTATAGCCACGTACCACCACACTTTAAATGGACGTGAGGGATTTCTTTGTCGCAACCCTCGCGAAACTTTATAATTCTTTCTTTGTGGTTGTTTCAGAAATTCTCAAAAACCCTATCCTATGCACGTTTTAAATTGCTGAATCTGGTGTTTTAATTTTCGGGACTAAAATTCTTTCAACAGGGGGATGATGTGACGCTCCGTGTTTCCAGGTTAATACCGTAACTCAACTCCTCGTTAGTTAATTACTTTGTGCCATCTGATTATCCTATCATCATTTTCACTTATTAATAATTCCATTATTATACAAAAAGTTATTATATTCACACACTAATTATATATATACTAATTATCAAGTTTAATATGCATTAAGGGTTGTATTATATGCTTTATTGGGTGTCTTCTTCTTTTGTTTTTTGTATTTATAATTTTAATATTTTATTTTAACCAATATTTTATATCTTTTACAATTTAGCCCAAATATATTTTACTTTCGAGTTTAGTCCCAAGTATTTTTATATTTTACAAATTTTCGTTTTACGTTTCGGTCTAAATTAATTTTGCTAGTTAACACGCTGCAACTTGCATATGTGGTTCAACATTTTTACTTTATTTTACCCCGTTTAACTATGTCACATGCATTGGTCCGATCCTAGATCTATTTGCTTATTGTTTTATACGCATTTACGTTTTGCTGTGCGCGGTTCAACGTTTACACGTCTGCATTTTGTTTGATTTATATTTTTCATTTTTCTATAGGAGTTTTTTTGGGTGTGGTGGTCAGTGGCGGTGGTGGGGTGCCATGGTACTCCTTGGCACAGTTTTACGCATCCGCTGCAACGCGAGGGGCTTAATACTAGTTAAATATTAATAACAAAACCTAATTATAAAACTAATAATTAAATATAAACTAATCTATAAACTATTAAATTTATCCTAACCCAACAACCTAAAACCCCTCCCCACCGACCTCCCCTCGATCTCGGTTCATATCAGTTATCACGACCCCCCCTTACCCCACGATCCCCATTCACCCTTCGACCACCATTAACCTCCCAATTTTCATCACATTCGAACTCCTAAACCTTTTCCCCCAGCAGCCTTCCCTTCACGCCCGAACATCTCGGTGATTTTCCCCTCTGCAACCGCAAGAACTTGACCATAGCACCCGCCCCGGCAACCACGAAACCTAATCAAGCATCCCTATTTGGTATGACTTCCTATTATTTATTTGTGTGTTTGTTACGTTGCGATTTCAGGATTAATTATGGTTCGGTGTACGCTCGCGTGGAGGGTGTGCAAGGGTTGTCGTGTGGGTTGTAATCGAGTGTTTTCGTGTTTGCTTACTACTTTTTTTAAATGACATTTATAAAACAATTTTTTATGTTTAAAAAGCATTTATTTAAACAAAAGTTTTTAAAGATGAAAGTTTAAAAAAATATTGTATATCTAAAATAGTTGATTATACGTAATTCGAATCATATTTTATCTAAAGAAACTATTTTATAGTTTTTAATATTAAATATTAACTATTAATTTAATATTTTAATTCAACCTGTATTAAACACGGATTTTAAACCTAGTAAAAAGAATAAAGTAAAAATTAAGATTGGATAAGTTTATTAAGACCGTCTGCAACGCGCGCCCTTGAGCACTGCTCATCGCCGCCAGTGCCACGGGCTGCGTTGGGGCATGCCGCTCGTGAACGCTTGTCCACAGTTGGCCTGCCCCCACGGGCATTTAACGAATTCTTTTTTTTTTTGAAAAATGGTTAAAAAAGTTTAATATTTCTCAATAAAATGTTAATAAAATGTTTATAATATGTTTAAACATGTTTGATATTACAATAAAAATGTTTAATATCACATTTAAAAATGATTAAAAAACAACAATTTTTTTGTATTTTTTGTAACGGCTAGCTTTTTGTTTTTTTCTTAACGGCTAGTTAACGACTATTTTTTTTGTCATTTTCTTATTTTTTTGACTTTTCCTAACGGATAGTTTTTTGAAAATAAATCGTTTTTGTGAGAAGGATAGTGTTGAGGATAAAATGTGTTTGTGGGGAATGATTGATGGAAGTTAGTGAAAAGCTGATATGTTATGCTAACTAGTACTGTTGGTGGGAAGGGCGTATGTTAACGTTGCAGAGAGGCTAAGGGGAAAGCTTGTATTATAAAGAAAAACCATATTAAATTACAAATTTAAGTGTTTATAAACTAATAAATGAAAAAATAATAAAAACTAATGATTTTTTAATTTTGGTAACCTTTTTAAAAAAAATTTATTTTAAAAAAGATAAAAATTCTGAACGAGAAGTGGCATTTGGTAATTTTGGGCGATGAAAACTCATGATTCCTCACCCAGTCAGCGAGGAACCACTGAAATTTCTCGCCAATCACCTTTCAAGCGAGGATTATGGATATTCTCCGCCCACCACGTGGCGAGGGAATGGACACGTGTCTCGTTTTTATGATTGTTTTTTGTAAATTTTATTTTTCAATGGTTGTATGATATTTAGATGATCAAATATCTATTTTGGTAATTTCTCTTAATTAAAAGCGAGGTAGGTGGGTCCATATCTGATTTATGAATATATAATTATTCAATTTTAGTTAAGGGTATTTGATTATTTCACAAAAACTTAACAGAATATAAGAGTCATTTATGATGGAGACCTATTGTGTTATGTTTGACAAACTTTTAGACCGACCTTGAATTTTTCAAACCTGATGACCGAAAGTAAAATCAAACTTAATCACGTAGACTAAAAAATAACTTTAAACAATTCAAAACATCACTAGATATAGATCTAAAACTCAACACAGTACTCTTTATCACCGCTAAATAAAAAACACAAAAACTAAACTTACTAAATCCAATCACAGATCCCCTCCCAACGCTTTTCTCCTAAAACAACCGTCGTAACTCGTAAATCACGACTACTAATCGTTTCGACCGTCGCTAAAGCACAATTCTACAGTTTGCATATTGCCGTCGCTAATAATATCATGCGAAATCAAAATCAATAGTCTATTTAAAACATGT
>JACCIY010001190.1:0-49059 GCA_025506505.1 Flaveria sonorensis
TAAGTTAAGCTCTAAGTGAATTAGTTTGTTCACTGTTGATGTTGGTCATCCGCTGTGGCACTTTGTCATGAATAAGTTGTCCGTTGTGGATGTTGGTCATCCGCTGTGGACACTATAATATGACTGTGTGTCCGCTGTGGAGTTGGTTATCAGCTGTGGACATTGTCCGCTGAGAACACTTAGAAAGTTTTCCGTCCGCTGTAGACTTGTACGTCCGTGTGGACTTTATCATCCGTTGTACACTTTTAGTTATCCTCTGTGTGTATTCATCCGCATTGGACTATGGCCATCCGCATTGGACTTTGTTCATGCCGCTGTGAACACACTTAGTGTTTTACTCATCCGCTGTTGACTTTGGCTGTTCGCTATGGACCTTGGCTATCCGCTGTAGACTTAGGCTGTCCGCTGTGGATACTTAGTACTTTAAGCCATCCGTTGTATATGCTATTCATGCGTTGTGAACACTTGGGATTTTCTAAAATTTTGGGAATAGAGTTTAAGTGTTAAGAACTTATTTTAATAAGAGTTTTTTGCTTGTTCTATGTTTCTAATGTTTTATTACCTTCTTTGGGCTGCTTACTACGAATAATTATTACTTTTCATGATATGTGAATTTAAAGCAATGAAATTTATAAAAGTATTATTTATATAATTGTACACAAAGGAATAAAAAAGGATAGTGTAACCAAAAAGTCCTTGCAAGCACAATGAATGGAGGTGCACGACCTTGTTGTCGTCAGCTCAACTGATGGTCGGCCGTATAGCCCTGAGGATGCACATCTGGGGTCTAATCCTGGTGATTGACCAAAGTATGATGAATGAGACTGTATACAAGAGCAGGCTTCGTGCTTAGCAGTGTGGGCCAACTTTCCATGGGTTAAGCTACCATGATAACGTTGGCCGACAGGGGTTCGACATCTTTTGTCAACCAATAATGTTGTGGCTCTTGCTTTGTGCAATCCTAGTTAATGAAAGAGAAAGATAATGAAAGAAAGAGAGATAATGAATCTCTTAATGATGGATTTTGTATATTGATGAATGATCACCAAATGAAGTTTACAAAAGTTTATTTCTATATTATTAAACTAGGACTCACTCAGCAACGCTGGCTTTTTATATGCATATCAGGTGGCAGGTAGGGATGTTGCTGAGGATGGCAAGGGGCTGAAGCTACTTGGTGAATAGAGACTGGCATCCATTTATGCAATTATGATATTTTTGTCTTGTAACGCAACTAAATATTCTTTTGTAACTCTAAACAACGATGTATTATTTGGCAAAAGTAATCATTAATGCAAGAAATTGTTTTTGGTTAAATTATTCCGCTACGATCGCTTTCTTATAATAATATGATTTAAGGTGTTTTTAATAATGAATGATGGTATGAATGACCAACTGTGAGGTCTTCAGGGACGGGGCCTTACACCTTAAACCCTAAACAACTAATACTTTTTCTAAGGGTGGTTTGTGTCAAGCTTGGTTTAACCTTATGGTTTTTTGGGACTTGGAGTTGTGGGTGGACTTCTTGGGTTTGTGAACCCGTTGAAGAAGCCAGAGTGTGTGCATTTTGATTAAATAGATAGTTTTGAGTTCGGTAAAAGGATCTGCCTCTTTCATTTAAGGTGGTTTTAAGTGTTTTGGATTCAAATAATATAACATCTTTTGATTAAATTTGAATTGGGTATTTTTGAGTTTTTTTGGTTATGCAAGAGTGACAAAAATAGATTTCGTAAATTAATAATAAAGAAGGGTAACTTTGTAAAATACAAAAGTGTTCAATCAGGAAAGTCAAGTTTTAAAAATGTTTCAATTAAGTCACTCAGTCTTCATGTTTTATATAAATTAAAAGTCTTAACATGTTTTTTTAGTATGTTATACTTTTTTTTCAATTAGAAAATATTTTTTTCTTTTTTTTGATGCTGATATGAAACGGTGACGTAAATTTTAGGTACTTTTTTATTTGTTTTAATAATTAAAATGTTTTTAATATTTTTAATATAATTTATATATGAAAATTCTGACCCATACGTCTTCTCCTTCGTTACTTTCTTGACATAAGAAAAATCGATGATGACTCGATTTGATCGTTTAGTGTCTAATTTGAGAAAAATATGCATAAGTGACTAAATTAGAATACTTTTAAACTTGGTTACTATTTTGTGACATTTTCCTTATAAAAAAACTTGAACTAAGTCATTATTAAAAGTAGCCATTTTTAGCAATAAATTGTTTTTTAACCTCTATATATCTTTTCTTAAACGAAAATGTATAACTTTGTTTAAGAGGATAATTATTAGACTTAATTACAAGGGTAGTCTTATGGTTAGGTCTGATTTTACTTTTGGTCCCTAACTCTCTAAAGTTACAAGGTTGGTCCAAAACTTTGCACAAGCCTAATAACGATGGTTCCTGAAACAGATGGATGTTAAATTTGACTGTTAAATTTTTTTAATGACTAAAATACCCCTACACTTAATTTCTCTTTCACTGGTCACCATTTTCAGCCGCATCCTCCTTCATCATCGGCAACTCACCTTCCAATACTACCAGTTGTGGTTGAAGGTTGAAAGTGGTGTTAGTGGTTGAAGGTTGAAGGTGGTGGTGGTGGTGATGGTGGTGGTAGTGGTGACGGTGGTTGAAAGTGGTGCTGGTGGTGAAGGTGGTGTTTGTGGTTTAAGTTGAAAGTGGTGGTGGTGATGGTTGTGATTGAAGGTTGAAGGTTGAAGGTTGGTGGTGCACTGGTACTGGTGGTGGTTGAAGGTGGTGCTGGTGGTTGAGGAGGTACTGGTGGTGACATTGGTGGTGGTGGTTGAAGATGGAGGCTTTGATGGTGGTGGGAGATAGTGAAAAAGAAAGGGTGTAGGGGGTTTGGTGTGGTGGGCAAGGGTAATTTTGTCATTTCACATGCACTTAACAGCAAAAGTTAACATTCATCCGTTCAAGGACCATCGTTGTTACGTTGTGTAAAGATTTGGACCAAACTTGTAATTTCAGGGAGTTAGGACCAAAATGAAATCAAACCTAACCACAGGGACCACCGGTGTAATTAAGTCTAATTATTATGCTAATCTTAATATTAATGTTAACATTATCATTTGGTATCATTTAATAAAAGAGATAAAGAAAAATGAAAAAAAAAAACGAAAAGGGTAAATATAAAATAGTAATCAACTTTTAAAAGTGTTTCACTTAGATAACTTAAGACTAATTAGGATACCCAACTTTCATATTTTATTTAAATTAAAAGTTTCAATATGTTTTTTGGCATGTTATTTTTTTCTTTAATTAGAAAATACGTTTTTCTCCTTTATTTGATGCTGATGTGAAACAGGTGCGTGAATTTTAGGTACTTTTTTAGTTTTTTTATACGATTAACATGTTTTATTTAGTTTTTCAATATAATTTCATATACTTAATTCGGACCCCACGTCTTCTCTTACATTACTTTCTTACATAAAATAATTTGATGATGACTTGATTTGATGGTTTAGTTGTCCAATTAGAATACATTTGAAACTTAATTACTATTTTTTGATATTTTTCTAAAACGAAATATGCACTAAATTGTTTCTACTTAAAGTTGAAAGTGGCCTTGATCTCTTGAGCCTTCTTTGATTTCCTCTTGGCTTTCCTGATCAAGTTCTTCCTCTTAGACTTGGTCATCCCAGATTCTTTTCTCTTCTCAGGATAATAGTGTCCCTTTTTAGGATGATCTTCTTTACTCTTTTCGGAATCATCCTTCACTATCTCCTCTTCATCCTCTTCATCAATGGGGTCTATGAGGGGAAGCTTATCTTCACAAGTTTCACACCGTGGAGATCTTACGGTTAATAGAGTGTGTGGAGGAGCTATCTATGTAGATCCCAGTCCCTGCTTATTCTGATAGCAAACTTTTGCATGCAATGATGAGGATATTATATTCTCGAAGGTCTCTTCTTCAAGAACATATTTTTCTGCCCTGACTTTGTTGATCACAAGCTCAACCTGGCTTTCAGTTAACTTAGTGATGAGATCTTTTATCTAAGTCCTGTAGTTGGTATATTCATGCTTAAGAGTTAAAATGGTTTTCTCTAAATCTTTTATTTTTAGTTTTTAATCATTTTTAGCTCTTTTGAAATTAGCTTTTAAAATGTTTAAGGACTTAAGATCAGACCTCATCTCTAAGTTATAGGACCTATATCTGTTAACTTTAGCAATACATTCAGGTGTAAAAAGATGTTCCAATACCTTGGCTTCTTTATGATCTGTCATCAGTGCTTGGTTTGGAGATGCATCCTCAACCTAAGCTCTATTCAAAGCCTTATTCTTCAATAGCAACTACAACTTGCTGCTTGGGCTTCTCATTCTGAGGAGCTCCATCAGTATAGTTTGGTCTGGTTTGTGCTTGGCCACCATTTGTTCTTGGTGCCTTGCACTCTCTAGCAAAGTATCCCATGTGGTTATAGTTGTAACACTTCACTTTGCTTTTGTCCAACCCAAACTTTCCACTGGTTGCATTGCTAGGAAACTTCCTCCCTGTCCTTTTGTAGAAATTCTTGGCTTTGTGAGTGAGAAGAGCCATCTGCTGGACTATTTTCATGTACTTCAGACCTTCAAGGGTAAAAAGAAGGTTGTCTGTGCTTTCATCAGTAGAGACAAAGGCTTGTGAAGAGCTTGTCTCTTGGATTGAGCTTCCTTGGATATAACTCTCTCTTGGTGTTCCGGGAAAATAATGAAAAAATCCTTTTGTGAGTTATCAGGGTACAAGATGAGATGATGCTGTCATTCTCTGCAATCCTTTTAACCATATTAAGGGTTAAAATCTGTGTAAATGTGAAAACCAATCATCAATATCCTTTGTTCGATAACATTAACATGCCCAGGCCAGGTACCATCAATAGATGGTGAAAGAGAAATAGAATCCAAAGAATTTTTGAAGTTTTTATAGTTTTATGATTTGACTGCATAGATCAAATAAATATGATTTCGTTGAAAAATTATTACCACCTAGGCTAAAATATCTATAAAAATATCCAACTCTATCCAATAATGTTGTATCAAACAAACGTTTTCAAATCTCCATTTCACAGTCGAGTTATATTATTTAATACCTCCAACATGACAAGTGGGTAACATGTCACGTCATCAGTTCTCCATGTGGATAAAGACATGCCTGCCACGTGGAAAGTGAAACTACAAAAGCTACACGTCAACAATGAGTGTGTTCCTCCATCGGCCGCTTATTAAAACACTGCCCCTTCATTTCCTCATGAACTGGTTTATCCACATTGCCATGTTGACACCAAGTTACAAGCTTTCTCGACTTTTTTATGAGTGCATTTAACTGTGATCAGTAAAAAAAGAAAGAAACTGTTTATATGTATAAAACCTTATAAATTTTTTAATATTTTTAAAAGTAACAAGTAAAAAAGAGTAAAAATATAATGATAAATGTATAAAAAATATTAATTAATTGATAAATAGGAAGAAAAAATGTTGATATTAAGTGTAATTATAAGGATGAGTATAATGAATAGGAAGCTCTTAGACAGTTAGACTTCAGCATAAGTTGTTTTGACTATTAACAAACCTTATTTCATGGTATTTACATGAGGTTCTTCTTTCTTATTTTTAAGAAAGTCTCCGAAAGGGCTAATAATTAGTAAATATATTAAATAGATGAAAATAGTATTAAGTTCTCGTATTGCAGCGAGAAGTGTAAAACCGTGTCAAGTAGCACCATGGTACACCACCGCCAATTACCACAAATACGAAAAAGCTCGTATTAAAAATAAATAAAAAACAAAAAAATAAAAATATAAGTCGAAAAGCAGACGTAAAAACGTTAAACCACGCAAGCGAAAGGTAAAACATATAAAATAATAAGTAAGCAAATCGAGAAACAGTGCATTGCGACAAGGCCATTAAACGGGGATAAAATAAGCATAATAACGTTGAACCACACACGCACGCCGTGTATGTTAATTCGCAAAATTTATACCAAAACGTAAAACAAAAAAATTGTATAATATAAAAAGTATAGGGACAAAAGTTGAAAGTAAAAAAAAATATTAAGGTTAAATTGTGAAATATATAAAAATATTAGCTTAAAACAAAAAAGCTAAAGATTAACAAAAGAAGAAGACAAAATGTGAATACAATTCACTAAAACATATTATACAACCCATAATGCATGCCAAAGTTGGTAATTAGTATTGTACTAGTATTAAGTCCCCGCGTTGCGGCGGGGGCGTAAAACCGTGCCAAGTAGTATCAATTACACACTACCGTCAGTGACCACCAATACCGAAAAAACTTGTATCGAAAAAGAAATAAAAGACAAAAAAATAAATTGAACGAAAAGTAGATAAAAACATTGAACTACGCAGGCGAAACGTAAAACATATAAAATAATACGTAAATCGACCTAGGACCAAAGCACTATGACAGGGCCGGAAAACGGGGAAAAAATAAGCGTACAAATGTCGAACCACACACATACACTGCGGTGTATTAACCCGCAACATTTAGACCGAAACGTAAAACAAAAAATTTGTAAATATGAAAAGTATAGGCGACCAAATTGGAAAGTAAAAATCATAGGACTAAACTGTCAAAGATGTAAAAGTATTGGGTTAAAATGGAAAAGTTAAAAATTAAAAAAGAAAAAGAAAAAAGATGGGTACAACCCACTTAGGCATATTGTACCACCCATGATGCACACAAATATTAATAATTAGTATATATAATATGTATAACAAGATTTATATAAAAAGATTTTGTTAGAGTCGAGAGCCGGTCAAGTGAGATATGTAAAGTTAAGACTTGAGTTCGTTTATTGTAAGAGCATATTATAATAGGGGTAAGCAAACTATAACCATTAACCGATAACCGAATTGACATCAAACCAAATTAACGATAACCAATGGTTATGGTTAAGGTTATGTGATTAACCGATACATTGGTTATGGTTATGGTTAAAGATGTCTAATAACAAACTGTTAACTCAACCGGTAGAACCCTACGCATATGATACATGCACAAGGTATACATGATTTTTCACGTTCAATATCGTTTAAGTGTTAAGTACTATGATAGGTTTATGGTAAAAAAAATTATAGAAACTTATCAGGCATTAAGAACTACTTAACAGTTATGTATATATGTTTAACGATTTAAATATCGAGAAAATTATAAAATAATTTATTAATTGTACATGTTTTGTTATTTGTTTTGATATCATTTTTTATACATTATTGAAATCTTCATTCGATTTATGGACATTATCTTCAGCTTGAAGCAATTAACCAAATAAACTGAAACTAACCATAACCAATGGTTATCCGGCTTTGTGTTAACCGAACAATCAGTTATGGTTATAAAAGAGGCATAACAGACCAGACGGCTATGATTATGAAAGAGACTATAACCGACTTTACACACCCCAGTAATATAATCTCAACCTTGGGCAAAGATTTACTTGAGCTTGATTGAATTCTATTTCTTTAAAGGCTGATTTTGGTAGCTAATGAGTGAAACATGACTTGACTTAATTTGTCAAGCACGTCTTTTTATGATTCATGGAAAGTTGAGTGGTGGAATTTCATGTGGGAGAATATGAGGCAGCGGTTGTTGACGGAGGGCGGATGGAAGTGGCTATGAACTCGAAGGTACGATGATTAATTAAATAACTGCGGTTGGGGGATGGTGAAGATGGTGACGGTGGTTAATAGGGGTGTTAAAAAAATCCAAATCCAAAACCGAATACGAAATATCCAAAGATCCGAAATTTCGATTACATTAACATGCCCATGGAGATTTATTTGAGGTCAGATACCATCAATTGATGGTGAATGAGAAAGATAATACAAAGAATTTTGGAAATTTTCATGATTTGATTGCATCAAATATATATGATTTCGTTGAAAAACTACCACCACCTAGGCTAAAATATGTATTAAAAGATATCTAACTCTTATCCAATAATGTTGCGCGTAAACGTTTTTAAATCTCCATTTCACAGTCGAGTTATATTATTTTATACGTTCAACATGAAAAGTGGGTAACATGTCAGGTTCTCCAAGTGGAAAGAGCCACCTGCCACGTGGAAAGTGAAAACCACCAAAAGCAACACGTCAACATTGAGTGTGTTCCCCCATAGGCCGCTTATTAAAACACGCCCCTCCACTTCCTCATGAGCTTGTTTATCCACATTGCCATGTAGGACGACAATGGGTTGAGTTCGATGGGTATTGGTAATCTTCGGTAGAGGTGGAGATTTCAGGTTTGGGCCCAACTTGAAACCGGGTCCAAACCAGATTTGGCGCAATTAGTTTTTTACCAGGGTTTAAGTGGAACCGGATATGAACCCGAGTCGAGTATAACTTCATATAAACCCTACCCATTATAAACGGGTAAGGTCCGGTATAGAACCAGGTCCAATACTAGTGTTTTTTTCTGACAACTTAAACGTTGGTAGCTACTACAACAATATTAAATAAACATATAGTTCATCACGAGTTTATTAAATAAACATAAAATTCATCTATATTAAATAGCATAAAACTTTTATTTTAGTTGTCAACTAAGGTTTATTTTTTTAAGAGAAGATGCTACTTCTTCTTCGGATATGCCAGAAAATACAATTTTTTCTACTTCCTTATCGTGTACTTTTGCTTCGAGTGCTATTTCGTCTTCGAGTTTTATTTGGTTTTGTATACTATCTATCGTGTCCAAGTGATCCTTTAGACAAATGCACATCTCTACCACTTCCGGAGTGATCAGTCGTGTTTTCCGTAACGATATTACTCCACAACTAAGAGAAAAAGCAGATCCCGAAGCTATCGTAAAAGCATTGACGATTAGTAAATCGCGGGCCCTAGCGGAAAAAAATAAGAAATTAAGATTTATTTGCTTTCTACCAAGCCAAAATATCGAATTCACGATAATCTTCGGCAACCATAGTGGAAATAATTTTTTTTCCACATACCGGAAGGAATTGGAATTTGAGATTCCTTTTCCCTTTGTCGTTAAGCCTTCACATCCCAACAACATTCAACATAGGCAAAACTGAGTCTTTAAGTGAGCTTCTACCACCTGAGGTTGATTCCCTCAGCGTACTTATGTTTACGTTAGGACCATATTTATTTAAAAATTTATATAATATTTTCAAACTTTAATTAAACTTTCTTTTGCTTCGCTTGAAAAATTGAGGTTTTCATCGTATAAATCCAAAATTTATTTATCTTGTCTGTCAAACATTCTACCCCCGTAAAATTTAAAAATCTATTTAAAGCGGCGGTACAAATAAAAACCAGATGGTAGCTCTTGAAAATATTTTTTAAACATTTCTTTCGTTGGTAAATCATTTGTCTAAACATTTGATTTCTATTAAAAAGTTTTAAAATTCAAAGCCATTAAATATAATTATGCAATCTCCAAATAACTAGTGGCATAATAAACCTTTGGTAATTTTGTAGTTGAGTTTTTAAACAAATCAAGAAAATAGCTAAAATTTTGAACTTTGTTCCAACCCACATCTAAAAATTGGTCGGCTTCTTTATTCTTTGAAAGACTATTATGAAAATATTTCAAAGTCCCTTTTTGCTTTAAAGCACAATCAAATATATGACAAGTCAAATTCCACCAAGTAGATACATTCTAATTAGGATCTTAAAATCTATAATTCGTATCCTTAAAAAATTATTTATAATCATGATATCTTCTACTTTTTTTAAAATATGTCATGTAACGTAAATCTAAAAGTTTTAATAAAGTTATCAACAAATTCAAAAGCTAACCCATCTTGTACTACTAAATTAATAATATTTGCAACACATCAAGTATGAAAAAAATCACTGTTGCAAAGCAGATTATATTTTAATTTTAATTTTTCAACCGTATTTATATTGTTTGAAGCGTTATCGAATGCCATTGAAAAGAGTTTATTTATTAAATTAAAAGTAGTTAGTTATATTATCTAATAATTAAATAAAAAATTCTCCGGTATGCAGATACAAAAAAGATCAAATGAAATCCTTTATTTCATCATTTTCCATGAATTGGAATCTACACAATGAGCGGTGACGCAAATTTACGACTCGGGTAAACCGTATGAAGTGGACCAAACATTACTAGTTAACTTTACACCCACATTTAAATTTTCAAAAAATACAATTAAATCACACTTTTGCTTTTTTTTTTTTTATAATTTTAAACATAAACATCAAAGTGTAGTACGACATACGTGGGTGTAACGAGGTTGAAGCGTTTCTCGAATCAAGTTGGTCAACCGAAGGTTGTCGAGGTGACCGAAAGACAAATCTTCTTGAATCACAAACTTTGCCATTCGATCCAGAACCGTACTAATATCGCAATGAAAGATTTCATCATCTTGACCCAATTGTATTTACCGAATCAGAATCTGGATTACTTTCAACGCCTTACAAAACTTCTTTGTAATGTGTATATTCAAACTCGTGTTTGAATCTTTGGCTAGCAAAGCTCCACAAAACTTGCAACGAGCCTTTAGAGACCAGTCACTAAACTCAACCAAATCACAATTGCACCAAATATTTATGTTTTGATTATGTGCAAGAACCCCAACAACGGTTGGCTCGATGGACGAACCTTGACCAATGGATGAGTGTGAGTGAGCCATTATGTGTCGAATGAGAGTGAAAGTGTATAACGAGACTAGAAAGTGCCAAAGAGAGTATTTTTGCTTTTTTATACGTTTTTGAGTTGGGTACTCAACCATATCAATCCGCACATATATATACAAAGTTAGAGGAAAAAAAGGGTCAAAAATAAGTTCAAACGATTAGTTTATTAAAATTGGGAATCATGGGAAAAAAACCCAGGTACTACCTCGGTACAATCGGGTCAAGTTCAGATCAAGTCTGGGTTGGGTGCACTTAAAAATCCCAAAAGAAAACCGGTTCCAACCCTACGGGGTTTTTCAGGTACAAACCAAGAATTGTCAATGGTGAGTACTACTTGTACCCGGGTCTAGGTTAGGTATGCCGGGTCGGGTCAGTACTATAGTTTTTGCCCACCTCTAATCCTAGTCCTATGTCCGACTCTGTTTTCTTGTCCCATACCCGACCTATTATTCATCAGGCAATTACCTGTTGGACATCGGGCATACCCGCGGGTATCGGGTATACCCTTTAGTGTCGGATTGCTAGCATTCTCGTGGGTATCAACCAGTACCCATAAGGTATATTATACAATTTTGTTTTTATATTTTTATATATTTTTAAGTACATTTTAAAAATCAAATATGATCATCTTTATAAAATTTCTTATAATAAAAACTATAACAACATCTTCTTCTAGTAAATTTTGACATCAATAATGTTAGATATTTTAGTGTAATTGGATTCACTAATGACCAATGTGATCATAATATCCATCAAACAAGTTAGGAGGTGCAGAGCACACGCTTGTTTGAGTGTATAATGATCTTCGAAATTGAAAACCTTCTTAGTGGCGAAGCCCCTAAGCAATGGGGTTCCTTGGTGTGGGTCCGAGGGCAGCAGCGTCCAAGGGGCAGAGCCCCTGGCTAGAAATTTTACATGTGAAATTAGAGGGTAAAAAGTGTAAATTTCAATATGAAAACTACCCCCGGCAGTTTTCATCCCTTCCCTGCAAATGCTAATTTCGAATCAATTCATGGTCATTCTTGTTTTTATCTGTTCACGAAGTCTCACACTCATATCCATACTTGTTCTTCGAATTGAGTTTTATCCAATTGAAAATTTGGTGTGAACCCAAATAGTTTCAATCTGATAGCGTTTCGCGACTCTCAATTTATCACGGTAATTCTTAACAAATATTGAAACTATACGCTGTTGAAGTTGACGAACGGTGATTCTGTGAAATATATGACAAGTAAGTTCATGAAGTTGGACAAGTTTGAAAGACGGGACTTTCGAAGATGGCAGAAGAAGATGCATTTTGTGTTGACTACTCTAAAGGTTGTGTACGTTCTGAGTACCCCCATGCCAGAATTAATAGAAAATGAGACTAGGAGACGATGCAAGTGGGAGAATGATGACTACATGTGTCGTGGTCACATATTAAACGGTATGTCTGATTCCCTGTTTGATATTTACCAAACGTTGAATCTGCAAAAGAACTATGGGATTCCCTTGAATCCAAATATGTGCCAGAATATTCTTCTAGTAAGAAATTTCTGGTTAGTAATTTTATAAATTACAAAATGGTGGATTCAAGGCCTGTCATAGAAGAATACAATGAATTGTTAAGGATTCTAGAACAGTTTTTTCAATAAGATATGAAGATGGATGAATCCATCCCGGTTTCTAGTATAATTGACAAACTGCCTCCTTCTTGGAAAGATTTCAAACATACTTTGAAACATAAGAAGAAGGAATTGAGTCTGGTCTAACTTGGTAGTCACTTCAGAATTGAAGAGTCTCTAAGGGCTCAAGAGGGTGACAAAGTTAAGGACAAAAACATGACTAGACCTTCACAAGTAAACATGGTGGAATAAGGTGAATCATCAAAGAATACCAACAAGTTTAAAGGAACACGAAAGTTTAAAGGTAACAACAACAAAGGCCCCAACAAGAAGCCAAAGTTAGCATGTTGGAAGTGTGGCAAACCTAGTCATTTCAAGAAGGATTGTTAAGTTGGTAAAGGCAAGAGTGATGCTGGTCCAAGTGGATCTAAGGATCCGGGAAAACAACAAGGTCAGATTTTAGTTCCAAATAATAATTCGAGTGAGAATTATGTATCACTAATTTCTGAAACATTTTATGTGCAGGATGATGATGTTGCTTGGTGGGTTGATTTAGGAGCAACGAGTCATGTGTGTAATGATCTTCATTGGTTCAAGTACTTTCAACCAATTGAAGATGAATCATTATTAAAAAAGGTCAATGTTGCAACGGAACCAATCAAGGGACTAGGAAATATGAAGCTTGTGTTTACTTTTGGAAAATGTTTAGTATTAAATAAAGTGTTGTATGTACCCGGGATTCGAAAGAATCTGTTGTCTGGTATTGTATTAAATAAGTATGGTTACAAACAAATGTTGGAAAATGACAAATATATCTTGTCAGGACATGGTACTTTTGTTGGATTTGGTTATCTATGTAATGGTATATTTATGTTGAATTTGGATATTTATTTTGGTAATGAATCTATTTTTATGGCTTCAACTAGTTCTAGTAATAATATAAACAAATTGAAATTATGGCATGCTAGACTAGGACATGTTCATTATAAAAGGCTAAAAGATATGTCTAAAATGAGTTTAATCCCCGCTTTTGATATGAACAATGAAAAATGCAAGACATGTATGTTGACTATGATAACTAGACAACCTTTTAAAGATATTAATAGAGAAAGTTAAGTTTTAGATCTCATACATAGTGACTTATGTGATTTGCATGCGACACCATTATTAGGTGATAAAACGTATGTTATTACGTTTATTGATGATGCCTCTAAATATTGTTATTTTTTTATTTATTGCATGCTAAAGATGAAGCTCTTGATAAATTAAAAATTTATAAACAAGAGGTAGAGCTTCATCAAAATGGGTTGATTAAAACTTTTCGTACTAATAGAGGAGGTGAGTATTATGATCCGATGTATTTTCAATACACTGGTATAATACATCAAACTACAGCTTCTTACACACCATAACAAATTAGTGTAGCAGAAAGAAAGAATAGAACATTAAAATAAACGGTTAATTCTATGTTATACTATTAGGGTTTGAGTGAAGGATTTTGGGGTAAGGTAATGTTAACAGCCTGTTATCTATTGAATAGAATTCCTAATAAAAAGAATAAGACTAACCCATATGAACTTTGGTACAAAAATCCTCAAACTTAAGTTATCTTAAAGTTTAGGGATGTAGTGCTGTTGTGAAGCTTACTGGACCCAAAAAGAAAACTTTGGGTGAAAGAGGTATCGATTGCATCTTTATTGGATATGCTCAGCACTCCAAGGCTTATAGGTTTTATGTCTTAGAACCTAATGATTATGTATCTTTAAACTCGGTATAGAGTCAAGAGATGCAATATTTGATGAAGAAATATTTACTTCTATACCTAGACCAAAGGATATGATTTCCAACATTTCTCAAACTGATAATACATTTGGTAGTAATTCGCTTAATAGCAAAGATGTACCTTCCACTAGAACTGAACCAAGGAAAAGTGCAAGAGCACGAAAAGCCAAGACTTTCGGTGATGACTTTCAACTTTATTTAGTTGAAGGATCAATGAATGAGATTAGATCTCAGAATCAATATTGTTTTAATATTGAGGAGGATCCAAAGACTTATAGTGAAGCTATGGCTTCTAGAGATGTTGCATTTTGGAAAGAAGCAATCCAAGAGGAGATGGATTCCATTATACAAAATAATACTTGGAAGTTGGCTGATTTACCTCCTAGATGTAAACCATTAGAGTGTAAATGGATCTTTAAAAAGAAAATGAAGGTGGATGGTAGCATAGATAAGTTTAAAGCTAGATTGGTTATCTAGGGTTTTAGACAGAAAGAGGGTATTGATTTCTTTGATACTTATGCTCCTGTTGCTAGGATTTCTACTATTAGATTGTTATTAGCACTTACAGCTATACAAAATCTTGTGATTCACCAAATGGATGTGAAAACTGCATTTTTAAATGGTGAATTGGATGAGGAGATTTACATGAAACAACCTGAAGGCTTTGTTATGCTTGGTAACGAGAATAAAGTTTGTAAGTTGATAAAATCTTTATATGGTCTGAAGCAAGCACTAAAAAAATGGCATCAAAAGTTTGATGATATTATGCTGTCTAATGGTTTTGTGCTAAACCAAGCAGACAAATTTGTATATAGCAAGTTTGACACTTCTGGTAAAGGAGTTATAATTTGCTTATATGTAGATGACATGTTAATCTTTGGTATTGACCAAAGTCAAGTTAATAAAACTAAGGAATTCTTGCCATCTAAGTTTGCTATGAAAGACATGGGGGAGGCTAAAGTGATCCTTGGTATAATCAAGCGTGGGAACAATGGTATTTCAATTTCTCAATCTCATTATATTGAGAAGATTTTGAAGATATTTAACTTCAAAGATTCTTCTCCTGTAAGCACTCCTATAGATCCTAACCTTAAGCTTCTACCTAATAAAGGTATTTAGTATCTCAACTTAAATACTCAAAAGCTATTGGAAGTCTTATGTATGCCATGATTAGTACTAGGCCTTGATTAGTACTAGGCCTGATACAGCCTATGATGTTGGAAAACTTAGTAGATTTACTAGTAACCCTAGTTCACATCACTGGTAAGCTATTAATCGAGTATTTAAGTGCTTGAAAGGAACAATGAATTATTGTTTAACATATTCTGGATTTCCTTCTATTATTGAAGGTCATTCGGATGCAAGTTGGATTACAAATATGGAAGATCATTCTTCCACAAGTGGATGGACATTCCTACTTGAAGGAGGTGTCATCTCTTAGGCATCAAAGAAACAAACTTGCATTACTAAGTCAACAATGAAATCTGAGTTTGTGGCATTAGCAGCAGCTGGTAAAGAAGCTGAATGGCTAAGAAACTTGATTTATTAAATTCCATTGTGGCCTAAACCGATATCATCTATATCTATTAGATGTGATAGTGAAGCCACTTTGGCTAAGGCTTATAGTCAAGTGTATAATGGCAAGTCTAGACACTTAGGTGTTAGACATAGCATGATTCGTGAGCTCATCATGCATGGTGTGATATCTGTGGAGTTTATGAGAACTCAAAATAATTTAACCAATCATCTAACTAAAGGGTTAAATAGAGATTTTGTGCATAAGTCGGCTTTGGGGATGGGATTGAAGTCCACCTAAAATCTCTCATGTTAAGATATCCAATTCCCATCTAGTATAACACTAGATGCTGAATTCAATGCGGAAAGCTTAACATCCAGATATTGGAACACATTAGTAGCAACATCCTAAGGTATGTGTTGAGGCCTGCAAGTTAAGGAGGTTGAAGTCTAACTTCTTAATAGTTCTTTTGAAAAATTGCATATGCAGGTGCAAGAGGAAAAGAGCTACCTATATGAGCATGAAGTTTAGCTACTTCAAAAAGCTTAGACTTGGCTTTGATATGCTTATGAAGGATAAGGACACAAGGCTAGTAAAATATAGTGTCAAGTAAGAATATATAAGTATGTAAACTTTTGTTTATATTAACTTCATGCATTCACTATGAATAGAAATGGTTCAATCCTAAGTGACACCCTATCATTTGAATATTTGGAATGTGTAATATATTAAGATGAAATTCAATCATCAAGATATTTCATTTATGCATAAGTTTATAGTTTGTGTGAGTTTGTTTTAGTTAATTAAGGATTACACTAAAATGGGGGAGGAATGTTAGATATTTTAGTGTAATTGGATTGACTAATGACCAATGTGATTACAATATCCATCAAACAAATTAGGAGGTGCAGAGTGCACGCTTGTTTGAGTGTATTATGATCTTCGAAATTGAAAACATTCTTAGGGGCGAAGCCCCTAAGCAATAGGGGTTCCAAGGGGGCAACACCCCCTTAGAGGGGGTCCGGGGGCGCTGCCCCCGAGAGCGCGATCCATTAAAAGATTAAAAACATCAACTTACCTCCAAAAGTTTCATAAGTTGTTTTAATTTCAATCCAAAAGTTTCATTGTATTGGATCACACTGAAACAACTAATGAGACTTTTGAATGAAACTGAAACAACTTAGAAACTTTTGGAGATAAATTGAATTTTAATATTTTGGAGGAAAATTGTTATTTTTGTGAAATCTCAGAGAGGAAAACCGAATTTAATTCAACATTTTATTTACATGATGTAGAAGATAACACTGTTGATGTGTTTCGTCAAAAACGTTTATGCCCGTGCAAACAATTTTAGTAAAACTGAGATTGTTCCCAACTTAAATATACCTTTTAACCACGATTATTATTGTGGAAATGATTTTGTTTCTCAACATACAGATGAAACTTCATTTAATTAAAATATCAGTCCTGATTTGCTGACACAAAAATTAAAAACTTCTAGAGGATCTTCATCTTGACATCCTTTTATGAGTAAAACACTTTTAAAGATAAAGAACTAAAATTAGAACTGGGGTTAGTGGTTGTCAACGAGTATTTTGAACTCAAAATTCACAAATCTTCAAAGCAAAGATTAGTTGCCATGTGTTGTGTAGAAGGATGCGAATGGATTTTCAGAGCTTGCAACGACAAGGAATTGGATTCCTTTCATGTTACTTATTTTAATAATATACACACATGTTTAAGAACCCAAACATATCCGAATATTTGTAAAGCAAACAAAAAGGTTTTAGGCCTATGATGTTTGGGTGCTTGAATGGGTTTTAACGATGTTACTTGTAAGATTTTAATGAGGTTAAGTATTAGAAAGAGGTTATTGCGTGTGTGTTTATGATTTGTAGGTGCCGGGAGCTAAAAGAGGGAAATAATTCTAATTAATAAGCCCTATGATGAAGTCGAGCAAGTCTAAGTAAAAGACGGGAAACAAAACAAAAGATGAGAGAAAAAGGGGTTGGACACCATAGGTCTCCTGGCCACTGTAACTTACGGCGGCCCTGTGAAGAAAGGAGCAGAAAGCCCCCACCCTAAGTTACGGTGGTGGGATGACTTATGACACATCAAAGCTAGAAAAAACAGAAAGCCCACACCATAACCTACGGTGGTCACATGACCTACGGTGCAAGGCGCGCTGAAATTTTATAAAAAGACGAGAAATCTAGGTTTTGGACCACCACTTCATTCCAAGTCGCCCCCAAGTCCCAAGAACGATCCTGAACGATCCGAAAGACTTCCGGAGGCGATTTTTAGGCTCAAGATCTTATTTTTATCTAGGTTTTGGACCACCACTTCATTCTCCGGGTGGTAGGGTTTGTATACATTTGACTTGTTCTTTGTTTTCAATTGGGTTATTGTTGAACTAGGCATCTTAAGCTAAGGACATTATTTGTTAATTAGAACTTCTAAACTATTTATGTTGATTGAAACCTATGTTCAGGTTTTATGAGTGTTTTAGATTTTTTTATATTAGGAAGCCTCACAAGGCTTAGCATTGGGTTGGTTACGTAAGTTGGGTATGATTCGAGTAGTTCTTTTACAATAGTCTCGTTCAATCCCATTAGGTCTAGTTAAACCAATGATGGTTATGTCTATGTGACCATTCGCGAACATATAGGACAAGTCAGTAGTTGCAAAACTGAACCCGGAGAGGATTACCCTACCTATTATTGTTTACAACTAATCCAATCTCGAATCAATTTTATTTTTAAAATCAGTTTTCTTTTCAACTTGTTCCCAATTAGTTTTCAAACCATAAATCAAGTTTTTCACTTTTCACATATTCCCTGTGAAGACGACCTTACTTACCCTATCTGCTTAGGTGAGTTAAGATCACAAAATTAAATTGTTTTTTATTAGGCCTGACAAACTGCATCAAAATGGCACCGTCGCCGGAGAATTAGTGCGCAAAGTGATTTGTTTGATTTTTGTTTTCAATTTTTGTTTAGTTTCTTGTTCTTCTTTATGCTTGGTGTGTTTGTGTGTAGTTGACAGCTTCGTGCATGCATACCAGATACGCAAGGAACAAGTCCCCGTTGTTATTTGATCCAGAAGTTGAAAAGACCGCTCGGCGAAACCGAGCAAACTCACGATTTAAAGTGCAATCAAATTCAACCAAAGGTGAACCAATGGAAAATCCGAATCAACCACCACTAAATCAAAACCCACTAAATTAACAACATCAACCACCTGTTTCACCACGGAACAACTCGTTAGCCCAACCGAATACCCAACAAAAACCATGAAACAACCTACCTCCACCTATTCAAAATCAGCCACCGCAAAGGCAAAACACATACCCTCAAAGACAAAGACAAAACCTTAGGCCACAAGCGCCAAACTGGTTCGAGGAAGAAGAAGACCCGTATGAGCATGTTAGCATCCATACATGGAATGAAGAGGAAGATGGGCTTGAGGGAGAGGAGTATAATAAAGAGTTTGAAGATAAGCAGCAAGGTCAATTTAGAAACAGGCAAGTTAACCATCAAAGACACCAGTTCAATCAGCATCAGAACTGCAACAACCAAGGTCAAGGTTATTGGCGAAGACAAGAGCCATTCAAAGCCAATCAAAATTTTGGATTCCAACCTTATCAGACAGTAGTTCAAGGAGTAGATAGTCATTTCAGACCTACGATCATAGGTGCATCTTCTCCTATTATGCAACCACAGGGACGAGGACGATCTTTTAAATTAGGTCCAACATCTTAGCCATTCTACCAGAATTTCATGGATTGCCCAAAGAAGAACCATACATTCACTTGAATGACTTCAGTGTCATCTGTGAGACCATTGGGGTGCAAGGTTTCACTCCTGAAGAAGTTATGCTAGTATTATTCCAATTCAAACTGAAAAGCAAATCCAAGAAATGGTTTCACTGCTTGCCACCTGCTAGCATCTTCACTTGGGAGTAGTTACAACAGGCATTTCTAGAAGAATACTACACACCTCATAAGACAAGTGAAGCCAGAACTGCCATCCGTACTTTTCAACAACACTAAGATGAACCGTTTTATGAGGCTTGGATAAGATTAAGGAACTTTTACGAACATGTCCCCGTCATGACATCCCTCAATGGGAGTTGTTTTCATCCTTTTATGATGGATTATCCGCCGAAAGATGTCCGGGATATCAACTCAACCAGTGCGGACACATTTATGACCAACATTAAGGTTGAGGATTGATTGCTACTAGAGAAGTTGAGCATAAATTCAAAGTGGCAAGCTCAATCCTACAGGAAGTCCAGGAATATAGTTAAAGCATATTCCAATACCACTGTAAGAGTTTATGCACTGGAGCGGAAATTCTCCAATTTGGGTCAATCAGGAGGTAAGGCAACTGTTAAAGCTATTATTTCTCTCAATGTATGTTAGGGATGTAGGGAAGCAAGGCATGTTGCCCGGGATTGTCCAGATTTAGATGTGGGTTTAGAAGAGGTAAATTATATGCAGGGTGATAGGCAACCGTATAACAACATGAACTCTAACGCCTATCACCCAAGTTTGAAAAATCACCCAAACCTTAGATATGGTAACCCAGACAACCAGATGAACCCAACTTTTCAAGGTAATTCTCATCAACAATATCAGAATAGGTTAACAGGTCAGAATGGTCAGTATAATCAGGGGAACTGCAATGGGGGTGGTCAGAGGAACTATCAAAGCAATCAAGACCAAGGCATATCAGGAACAAACTCAAAACCAACAAACAGAGAGCTCCTAGATTTTTTAAAGGAGATGAAGAAATCTAATGAGGTTTGAGACAAGAGTCCGAGGCTTTAACCAAGCAAGTTGGCCAACTAGCAGAAGAAGTGGCAGCTCTTA
This sequence comes from Flaveria sonorensis, assembly GCA_025506505.1. Lineage (NCBI taxonomy): Eukaryota > Viridiplantae > Streptophyta > Magnoliopsida > Asterales > Asteraceae > Flaveria > Flaveria sonorensis. The sequence goes on from JACCIY010001190.1 coordinate 20,419, forward strand.
GGAAAGATCCAGGCAAGCTACCAACTGATATGACCATGAATCCACAACACCAAGGGACAACCATAAAGAACATGAGAAATGTCCACATTAATTCGGTTAGTATCCTTCCTAATTCTGAAATTTTCAATGATGACTTTACTTCTTTTTCATAACAAGTTTCCGGTAAGGATAATGAAGTCGATTCAGTAGAAGAGAGTGGCCCGGGAGCACCCTTAATTCCAATCAAAGTAGGTAAGTTCAAGATAAAAAGGACACTCATGGATTATGGGGAAGGTGTTAGTATCTTGCCTGGTGCGTTATATGATCAATATGAGTTCGGCTCTCTACCGGAGGTTGACACCACCATGGTGTTAGCTGACTTGACCTGCAAACGTCCTCGGGGGATGGTAAAGATATGATAATCAAGTTGGGAGATTTCTACTACCCGGTGGACTTTATCGTGCTTGACTATGCACCAGTGAGAACAAACGAGCAACCAAAGGTTATTTTAGGTTGATCATTTTTGGCAACTGCCAATGCTCAAATCAACTATCGGGATGGAACAATTGATATGACAGGTGAAACCCGTAATTTATGTTTTGATGTGTTTTTCAAGTCGATCACTTATTTTGTTAATGACAAACTTTTTGAGGCAGATGTGACTAACGTGTGTGTTCCTTCCTACATCTCACTTGTAAGCGAGCACATATATTTGAGAATGGTTTTAAGTATGATAGGGCTAAGCAGGTAGACTTTAAAGAGTTTGTATATTCAAAAGAAAATAAAGAGCCAATGACGAAGATGGAAATAAAGCATGAGAAGCCAAATTGGAAGAAAAAAGTTAGTGATCCACCTGATCCTAAAAATGCTCGATTTAAGACAACGATGTTCGGTCCACGTTTGGATGATGTTAGGAACCCACTAGATCAACAAAAGCAAATAGTTATAGAACTCTCAGAAGGCAAGCACCACTTTCGACCACCATGAGTGGTGACAGGTACGGTCTGGCTCAAGGCCTAAAACTTAGCGTTATTTGGGAGGCAACCTGAGATATTTGTAATTTTTAGTTTTTTTTTTATGATCTTAGTTGTTTTGAACTTTGTGGGTGTGTTCACTAGAAACCCTCACGAGACTTCACTCGTCCACTCGGGCCTACCGAGAGGTTTAAAAGGTTTGTTGCATATGCTAAATGTAACCGTGATTCCTATGAAAGTGAATTTTATTATTTTTTAGTTTTTGTTTTGTCTTTTTAGTTTTAATTAGCCAATGCAAACATGCAAGTGTAGGGAAGCACATGAAATTTTAGGTGCATATTTGATGATGTGATTGGCAGGTTTAGTCACAGTCTCCATATAACAATATTAAAACACTATCAGATCATCTGTCATCAGATCCATGTGAACTTTCTTTAAAGTTATTTGCTATTTTGTTTTGCACTTGGGAGTTTGAAACAACTATGTGATCGGGGTGGAGTGATTCTATTGTTTAGTAACTAAAATGATACAATAACTAAATAAATTACAACTAGAGCCGAATATGGTCCTTAATTAATAGAAAGAAGAGGAGGTGGTATAAGGGATATCATATTCGATACCATACTAAAAACGATAGTGGTTAGTGCTAATAACTCTCTACCACCATTTGGTTAGTAGTAATAAGTTTCTACAAAAAATTTAAACTTGTAAAAACGATATGAAGATCTTTAACGGGTTGAAAGTAAAAAAATTACATTTTGCTAAACTTCTTTGTAAACTTCTTTTCCACAAGTAAAAAACAAAATACTTTTTGAAAACTTATTTTACACCGAGTAAAAATGTTTATGTCATCTAACTTCAAAATCTCACATGCAAATTTTATAATTAACTCAATGGGGTCCTCCGACCATAGTCGTTCGTACGACCATATTATTTTGTTCTAACGACTCTAACTTCGTTCGGTCGATCATCTTGACCATGCACAGTAGGTCGACTGTGTCTATATGTTTGATCGACTTTAAGCATGTTCGAACGATCATATTGTTCGTTCGTCCGAACCTAACCCTTACCATGTTTGAACAATTGAATACACACACATGACTAAAATAAACGTATGAAACGAACTCGACATGATAGATACAAGATCGCCGCTACTTTGACAAAACCACGAACAAGGTCGGCTGCATTCTCGATGAAACCCAACACGATTGGGACGCCTATGTTGGGACAATTGGCTAAATCTTAACTACTCATCGTATGGTCGTTCGAACCTACTATAAATTCCGGATGACCGTATGGGAGGGGCGGGGGCAGTTTGGAGGAGGGGCCGGTCAAATGGACTATTTTGTGCTTGGATAACTTGTACATTCTAATACACGAAATCGTTTAGAATGAAATTCACAGCAAATCATAAATATAAGCGAAACCAAACGAAAAATATATGCAAATCGAGTATGAATTTACGATAATTATGCTACTAGAATTGTTATTGATTATAAAAGTGAAGTTAAAACCGACCAAATTAATAGTAGAATTATTATCGACCAATGCATTATAGTTTGGCTTATTATACCTAGACTTAAGGTCATTTTTCCATGTTCACGCCTTTGTGACTCCATAGCTGTTTCAAAATGAGTTAGAAATTAACTCAATCAGAGTAGACTTTGAGTTACAAACTTGCCTAAAAATGATTTTTACGAATAAGTTATCCCAACCTGCATCTTGCAGAATTTGATCCTCAAATTGGTCACTTATAACAAAACGTAATGACTTGTAAAATATACAAATTTAGGGTGTACGTTACAAGACCGAAAATAAAGTCAATAAAGTTGAAATCCCCAAATTCATACACATCTACAAATATTAAAAATTAAAAATCACTAGTTTCGAATTTTTATTTTGGAAAATTACATATACCCCTATAAACTTCATCAATTACATATATACCCAACTTAAATTTTTAATTGAGTAAATTACCATTTGCATCCCTAACATTTACCCATTTTAACCACTTGCATCCCTGCAGTTTTAAAATTGTCATCCGCCCCCTAACGTTTCATTTTTATTTCCATTTGAGCCCAACACACTAACGTCTTTAGATTTTTCCGTTAATTTTTATAAAATGACAAAAATACTCTTGTAATTTTAGGGATGCAAATGATAATTTACTCTTAAATAAAATACCCCCGTTCCACCCCACCCTTCTATCTTCTCTCTCTCTATCTCCTCTCTCTCTTCACTAAATACGGTTAACAATCAAAAAATTAACACCCTTCACACAACAAACACCTGAAAAAATAGAAGCTTGGAGGACGAATCAAGAAGAACAAGAATTTCAGAAGCATAGGTATACTGCAATCTCCATGTCCCATCCAAAATCCCCAAATCAATACCTTTATTACCCACTGCATAACTCTCCAAATCCACCTACATACCCATCAAATTAACCCAAATCCCCCCTAATTCAATAAAATCAAACCACAAAATGACATAAACCCACCAAAGATTTCTCAATTTCTGGAGGGTGAATTTTCCCTTATGGGGAGGGTCTGGATGCTGAGAAGAAGTTTGTAATTTGAAGAATCTGTGAATTGAGTCTGTTACTGATTCATCTTTTGTGGGTTCAATTTGTGGGGTTTGTTGATTTTGTTCTTCTTGTTGTTGTTCGAGGAACGGAAGGAAGATTGAGGACGAAGGGTTTTGATTTGGGGGTGAAATTGCAGATAGAACGATGGTTTTTCTGAACTTATATAGAGGGGTTTCACGGCGGTGAAGGCGACGGCATAACGGGGAGGATGACGGTGGGAGAGTGAAGAAGGTTGAGTGTAAAGAACGGTGGTTGAGGCTGACGGTGACGGTGACCACTATTGTTTTCTCTTAGCTTTGAGCTCCACTGGGCTTTGTGGACTCACGGATATTCTGATGCTGCTACAAATTCTAGCCTTTAAAGGGCAAACAAGGTGATTAATTTAAAAGATATTAGGGCGGAAGGGTGGGGTCGGGGAGGGGTGGTGGTGGTGATAGGGGGTTGCGGTGGTGGTGGTGATGGGGGGTCGTAATGGTGGTGAAGGGGGTCGCGATGGTGGTGAAGGGGGGTCGCGATGGTGGTGAAAGGGGGTCGCGGTGGTGGTGATGGGAGGCACAGACGTAAGGTGAGAAGCCAGAGGAGCCGATGGTGGAGTTGCTGGTGGTGTCGATACGACGGGAGGAGGAGTTGCAGGTGGCGGTGTTGCGACAGGAGGAGGGGTGGCGATGCGATGGAAGGAGGGGTGGCTGGCGGTGGTGAAGCGACGGGAGGAGGGGTGGCGACGGGTGGTGGTGTGGTAGCCGGAGAAGGAGCGGTGGTGGTTGGTGGTGGTGGTGAATGAAGAAGAAGATGTTGATGGATTGTGGTTGTGGTGATGTGCAGATGGTGGTGGAGAGGGAGAGGGGGAGAGAGAGTGAGAGAGTGTGGGATGCTCAAGGTAATTTACTCTTTTTAATTACATATATTCTCGTGTAAAACTTAGTTAATTACATATATACCAAAATTAAAAGTTTAATTACATATATCACTTTCTAAAACTTAGTTAATTACATATATACTCAAACTAAAAATTTAGTTACATATATCCGATTTATTAAATATAAATTTATATATTTACCCATTTTATTATTTTTTTTAAAATAACTTACATAATTAGTATTTAACTCTTATTTTTATTAAACTATAAAATTATATTTTTCCTTCTTAACTTGCTTTTCGAGTTTTGATTATTTATTAATATTTTTATACTAAAGAAATTTTATGTTCTTTTTGTTTTTTTTTTTACCTTTTTATACTAAAATTATGTGTTTGGATCATGTTGCATAACGAGACTGGAAGTGTCTCGTACAGAAACTTGAAAAAATTAGCATCAAAAGGTTAAAAAATAAAAATGAACATAAAAACGTTAATATAGAAATATTAGTAAATAATCAAAACTCGAAAAGCTAGTAAAAAGTAAAAACATAATTTTATAGTTTATTAAAAATAAGAGTAGAATACTAATTATATAAGTTATTTTTAATAAAAATAATGAATGGATAAATATGTAATATTTATGTTTAATAAAACGAATATATATAATTAAACTTTTAGTTTAGGTATATATGTAATTAACTAAGTTTAGAAGGGAATATATATAATTAAAATTTTAAACTGGATATATATGTAATTGATGATATTTATAGTGGGAAATATGTAATTCTCCTTTTATTTTTATACAAGTGTCGAATCATTCATATAAATGTTAGTTAGTCTACTCTTACATGCATCCACATGATCAGCACAACCATCTATCGCGCCTTTCACTCGCTCAAATTTTCCATTCAAACCCTAAAAACAAGCACCACAAATGGGTAATTAGAAGCACTATATAAAGGTGCACTGGGATGATCATACAATCTCAGTGCAGTGTGCCTATACACCACAATTCAATTCATTCAATATACTCTCTTCCATCAAGAAATATGGAAACCAACAGGTTTTGTTACTTTGCCTTTGCTTGGTTCTGATTCTAGGAGTCACTGAGAGCTTCGAATACCATGAGAAAGAGCTCGAAACCGAGGAGGGGCTGCAAGGGATGTACGACAGGTGGAGAGACCACCACAAAGTGACGGAGAAGAGCCCTGACCGCTTCAATGTGTTCAAGCAGAACGTGCGGATGATCCACAACCACAACAAGGCGGACAAGCAGTATAAGCTGCAGGTGAACCAGTTCGCCACCATGACTAAGCAAGAGTTTGTGGAGACGTATGCTGACTCCAAGCTCAAACACTACGCCACGCTTCATGGCACCCGTAAGAACCTCAAAAGCTTAAAGTCTAGTTACAATGATGTCGATATACATAGTCTCCCACCGAGGATTGATTGGAGGGAGCATAACGCTGTCACCCCCGTCAAGAATCAAGGCCAATGCGGTAATATATCAACCTTTTTTTTCATCAATTAAATTAGTCGTTTTGGGTTATGTTTTATTTCTACATGATGTTATTCAAGAAGTTGTTGGTTGATTATTTTACAGGAAGTTGTTTCGCATTTGCTGCTGTGGGGGCAATTGAAGGAATAAATGCCATCAGAACGGGGCAACTGATATCACTATCAGAACAACAAATTCTAGACTGTGATACGACCGGCAGAACCAATGCTTGTGGTGGGGGGCTGGTGTGCGGTGTGTTCCAGTTCGTCCATGAGCATGGAGGTTTAGCCACAAACGAGAGCTACCCTTACGTAGGTAAAAAGGAAGTGTGCTGCGGAGCCAAGGTACAAACAAACAAATTAACATCTATATGTCAGATCAGGTTGCAAGTCCGGCTCAAGCTTTTTAGGGGCCTAAAGCGAGTAATGAAATTGGGGCCCTTTTGGTAAAACTAAAATATTTTTGCTTTCAACCCGGTGATTCCTATATCATTTTTGTGTATGCATGATTATAAACCACAAACATCACTAACATGCCTACACACAAAAATTATCATTTGAACACAAACTCTCTTAAAGTGTAGAGTGATTTTGAATGAAAGAAAAAGAAAAGTTAAAAAGATGGACAGTTGCTAACACTATGCAGAAAATCCAAGATATATAAGTTATGCGGAACAACATTCCAAACATTTAGATCAAAACAATCTATGTAAGTGTGAGATAAAAAATGTCAATTGGATCAGAATCAACTAAAAAAATAATTAATATGAAACAAACTGAAGTAGTATTAAGTATAAGCATAATCTATGAAACTAAGCTTCAAATATATGCTAATATGTTCAGAATTGGTATATGCATATTAAATGCAGTAGTTTAAACTCATTTCGTTCGGTACTTGTAGTATTCCCACTGAGATTTATCTCTTATTTAACAACCTATATATAACTAACAATAAACGACAAACAAAGTTACAAGCACTCAATGATGCTAAAGTACTGAATCAAAAACTTAAAGACATATAAATAACATCCCATTAATTTATTAACAGATTGTATAACAATTAAAACATCAATCCACAATTAGCAAAAACAAAAATCAATAATTAAGGACTCAAGAATTAACAATCAAGAAATAAGTTAACAAGCTCAGTTATTAACATACCATAATATTAAAACAATTAGAACATGAGAATAATTAATGCAAATTAACATAAATCAATCAAGAATTTAAGGGTGGAAGAACAAACCTAAATCAAATCTCGACCATGAAGAAATCGAACAAGAAGCAGAAGCAGATTGATTAAAGATCAGAATGACCGCCTCTAATCTCTCGTGTCGAACAAAAATCAAATGAACTTGAACAAATATTCGATTGTCATTAATTCTCCTGAGTTCTTCGCTTCCTTCCAAGTTCCAATCCTGATTGCCGCTACTCTCTCATCGATGGTCCAGCAATCAGAAAAACCTAGGCCCAATATCAGTTTTAATATATAAAAGAATTTGAAAAATGGGGCCCCTAACTTTTTGGCTGGCCCTGTCAGTTTGTTAGTCATTATTACTATTACTATTACTGTTACTATTATATATTATTGTTTTGTTTGTTAAATGAATGTGGTACGTAGTTTGGTCATCACTCAGTGACGCTTGATGGAAACGAGGACTTATGGGAGAACAATGAAGAAGTGGTGCTGAAAGCTGTTGCACATCAGCCTGTATGTATTGGGATGGATCCTGGGGGCGATGGGTTCATGTTCTACAAAGAGGGAGTGTATACAGGGCCATGTGGATTGGAGATCATGCACGCGATGTTGATTGTGGGATACGATGAGACTCCAGAGGGGGTGAAGTATTGGATTGTGAAGAACTCGTGGGGCGAAGGATGGGGAGAGCAGGGATACATCCGTATGGAACGTGGACTTCCCATTCCAGAAGGTCTTTGCAATATGTACAGCCAACCTAATCTTCCTCTAAAATCTCCGGAGACCAAAAACATTGAGCTTTAGACGTCATATCATAGTCATATCCATCCATGCATCACATCAAGTTTGGATGGAATAAATAATAAGGGATCACTAGATGTTCATTTCAATTCTCATATGTAATGATCATTTGTTTTTTTTTTTTTTGTATGAAGAGAAATTTTCTTTTAATTATGAGCTTGTTTTTCTTTTTATATTACATAATGTTTGACTAGCTAATTAAAAATAAATTCAATACATCATCTGTCTCATTCAACATTTCAACCAACTTGAGTACTTGTGAACGCTTAAAGCATAATAATTATAAAAAGAAACATACAGTTAGTTTGTGACGTATTGACAATCTAACTTCATTCAGTAATGCCTTCACTCTTTGTAATGTAAGCTACAATTGTTAAGCAAAATGTAGCCACACTCGTACATAAAAGATGATTCATTTTTATTTACTACTCACCTCGTTTGAAAATTGAAATCCACCGACAATCGCTTCTTATATGATTTCATTACCTTTCGAGCTCCCTTGCCAACTGTAATGCCACGTTTTGTGCTTGTCATACCATTACCAACATCTTTCTTGTTCTCACACACTGTCTATAAATAAGTAGAAGGACAATTTACGTTTACAACATTACTTATAAAACATATTAACAAGTTAAACATATTAGTGATCGTCATACCATTATCAATTTGTTGCTCTAATTCTTGAGATCATTGTACATTACAAACCAAGTTTATAGGAGATGTGTCTGTTCACAAAGCAAATTATAAAGTAAAATACTTAGTAAGTATGAAGACATATGTAGAAATTAGTGAACTAGTATCTGAGATTGGAGATATTGGATCAGGTTCCAGACTTTTAAGTGAACTAGTGAAGTGATTAAATTTGTTGCATGTGACATTCTCAAAAATTTTCATGAATTAGTCATAAAAATATAGCAATAGGATATTATTTTACCAATCAAACATATCAATAGTTTGGTAATTACGCCTAACGTGCTGGCACAATTGTATGCAACAGGAAGAAGAAATGTTGGTTTCATGTGATGTTCAAGCAAGATCGAGGTTTATGTTTTCATAGAAGCAAGAAGAAACACCATAAAACTAGTAGTTTAGCATATATGCATATGGTTGCTTGAGTATACCACACGCACCTAAAGCCCCAAAACGTCCTGTTATGAACACATACATAATACCAACCGCTGTTATCTATTATATAAGACTGATTGAAGAAAAAAGTAAATGTAAGATGTCTGATATTATTTCAATATGTAATTGAATAACGCGTCGAAAATAACATCCCTTTGACTTCTAAAGTTTCTGTTTAATATTTTGTAACTTGAACTCTGGATTTAAATCCATAAGTTTCATGTAGCATGTGTGATTATTAAACCGGTTAATTAACATGTTCAAGGGTAACAATAGTTAAAAATTCTCCAATTTTAACTATAGTAAAAAATGTTCTCCAATTTTAACTATTTAACTATAAACTAATTTAGAAAACATGTGCATAAAATTAGTATTTTATCTTAAACTTGTAAACGATACCATTAAAAGAGAAGTTATTGAAAAAAATCCATCGGTTGCGAAAATCTCCAACTCAAGATTGTCCCATGAATCATACTCCTTTTACATATCACACCGATCTCACCCTTTTTCCATGCTTACCCTATTGATACAAATACGTACATGCATGCATGAACAATCCCCTTACTAAACTCAGTGTCATCTTCAGCCTCCTTATTCATGAATTTTCACACTTCTCCATGTAATTCTTTATGCACCACATTTAGATCTATTTCTATCTAGCTATTATAAGCTAGTAACGCACAAGACTACAAGAGTAGTTTTCTCCCTCTTGAAATAAACCTTTTTTTATAAATTTTCAACCTTCACACCTGAATTTCATGCGGGGATTTCCCCACTATCAAGCGATGTTGATTACGGGATATGATGAGACTCAAAAGGGGATGAAGTATTGGATCGTGAAGAACTCATGGGGCGAAGGATGGGGAGAGCAGGGATACATCCATATGGAACGTTGAATTCCCTTGCTTGAAGGAATATGTATGGACAGCCAAATATTCCTCTTAAACCCTGGAGACCAAGAATAACACTGAGCTTTAGATATCATACCATAACCATATCTTGTTTTACTCCATATCCATCCATGCATCCACATCAAGTATGGATGGTGTTAGTAATGGATCACCAGTCTTGAGACTATATGCATGGTGATTTTAAGAGTAAAGTTAATTTAGAGTAGCGAGTGATAAAAAATAACAAATCTTCATTTTATTTCTTTATATAATAATCATTAGTTTCTTTTGTATTAGGATAATATTTGTTTAAGGTATGAGGTAGGGGTATAGTCAAATGAGTTTTGAATCTAAAAAGTCTAAAAGAGGATTGTGAGTTAGACATGTTCTTTTATTGTTTTAGTGACAAGACGTTCATTGTGTCAAATATCAGTTCATGTATCATATATTTTATATCAACTATTATATGTATTTTTCATTGTATTTTACATTTTAGATCATTTTATGTTATTTTGTCATTGTTTTTATAGATTATATATGAACTTGTTATTTATTATTATATTTTACAATTACATGTACACGATAATGTTATTCATTAATGTATTTTTTTAAAACTCGTGGTATTGAAGATAACACAATGTGGTATTCAAGATAACACAATGTGTTATTTTTGTTATTGTTTTTTATAGATTTTATAACAAAATTTAGCTATTATTTTTTTACAATTATAAGTACATAATAATGTTATTTCACCAATGTATTTTTTAAAACTCATAGTATACAATTAGAAGTATACAATGATAATAAAAAAAACACAATAAGTCATTTATCATTATGTTTTATGTTTGTATCATTTTGTGTTATTTTGTTATTGTTTTTTAATGAATTAAATTAATTAGTTATTAATTTAGTATTGTGTTTTACATACTAAAAATGCATAAAAGTGTTATTTCACCTTTTTATTTTTTTAAGAATTTATCACTTTAAAAAACACAATAATAAACTGCACTATATACATAATGACGAGTAGAATCATATGAGCTTAAAGATGTAAAAGAATTATTATCTTTTTATACTAAGATACTGTACTCATTTTTAAGATAAAAAATGCTTAGATTTATGGTGAAATTTTTGTAAAAAAATAATATCGTATATACAAGTTATAAACGTTATAAAAAATGAAAGAATATGAAAAAAGTCAACAAAAATGACTATCTTTAAAATACCCATCTAATAATTTTTTTTTTTGAATTTGATCTCAACCATTGATTAAGTAGATTGATGTTTAATATTATCTTTTACAATTTTCAGTTTTAAGAGATTTTTTATTTAAAATTTTCCCTAAATTATGAGTTTTTTTTTTTTTTATTATTATACAACACATATGACCATTTAAAAATAAAATTTAATACATCTCAAGTAATTTGGTCCATTTACTCCGTACGAAACCTGTTAAAAGTTTCAGATAATCATTCGTATTGGAATGATAATCAAGACTTTTAATTGCGTTATTATAAGTAATTTGGTCCATTTACTCCGTTACGAAACCTGTTAAAAGTTTCAGATAATCATTCGTATTGGAATGATAATCAAGACTTTTAATTGCGTTATTATTTGTATCTCTGATCCATATAATCCTATAATTCGATCTGTTATCCATTAAATTCTGTATTGAGGTATTTGGAATAATTGATGAGTCTAGGCAATGGTGTATCTCCAAGTGGGGTGATTAACATTTGAAATATTAATCAAGAATAATGTTATATTTATATCATAAAAATGTAACATAGCAAACCAGTTTCTCTCAAACTACTTACCCAAAGATTTTGTTATTATATTAATTGGTGAGTTGGTTTCTTGGTAGTAATAAGAGAGGTTAAGTTGTGGGGGGAGTCAAGAAATGAACTTGGAGACACCACAAGAACGAATATCATATGTAACGGGACGAGCTTACAAACAACTCTTTTAATCACGTCCAACAAGTTATACAAAGATCAAAACCATAATGACTATGTTTCGGTTTCATGACGAAGTTCATGCTTGAATGAACAAGAAGCACGTTTCTGAGTTTCTCTCACCGTAGATGCATAACACATGATGAGATGTTCTAGATTTCATTAGATGAGCATAAATGCACAACAACGAAGCTAGTACAAATGGCTACAAGAAAAATAAGAAAATGAAACACAGGTACTCAAGTTGGTTGAAATGTTGAATGAGACAGATGATGTATTGAATTTATTTATTTTTAATTAGCTAGTCAACGTTATGTAATATAAAAAGAAAAACAAGCTGATAATTAAAAGAAAATTTCTCTTCATACCAAAAAACAAATGATTATTACATATGAGAAATGAAATGAACATCTAGTGATCCCTTATTATTAATTCCATCCAAACTTATGAAGCAAAGAAAAATATAGATATGACGTCTAAAGCTCAATATTTTTGGTCTCCGGAGATTTAAGAGGGAAATTAGGCTGGCTGTACATATTGCAGAGACCTTCTGGCATAGGAAGTCCACGTTCCATACGGATGTATCCCTGCTCTCCCCATCCTTCGCCCCACGAGTTCTTCACGATCCAATACTTCACCCCCTCTGGAGTCTCATCGTATCCCACAATCAACATCGCGTGCATGATCTCCAATCCACATGGCCCCGTATACACTCCCTCTTTGTAGAACATGAACCCATCGCCCCCAGGATCCATCCCAATGCATACAGGCTGATGTGCAACCGCCTTCAGCACCACTTCTTCATTGTTCTCCCATAAGTCCTCGTTCCCATCAAGTGTCACCGAGTGATGACCAAACTACGTACCACAGTCATTCAACAAACAAATAAATAACATATAATACTAACACTAATAATAATAGTAATAATGACTAACAAACTGATCTGATAGATAGAATTTTATTTGTTTGTTTGTACCTTGGCTCCGCAGCACACTTCCTTTTTACCTACGTAAGGGTAGCTCTCGTTTGTGGCTAAACCTCCATGCTCATGGACGAACTGGAACACACCGCAGACTAGCCCCCCACCACAAGCATTGGTTCTGCCGGTCGTATCACAGTCTAGAATTTGTTGTTCCGATAGCGATATCAGTTGCCCCGTTCTGATGGCGTTTATTCCTTCAATTGCCCCCACGGCAGCAAATGCGAAACAACTTCCTGAAAAATAATCAACCAACAACTTCTTGAATGACATCATGTAGAAATAAAACATAACCCAAAACGACTAATTTAATTAACTGATGAAAAAAAGGTTGATATATTACCGCATTGGCCTTGATTCTTGACGGGGGTGACAGCGTTATGCTCCCTCCAATCAATCCTCGGTGGGAGACTATGTATATCGACATCATTATAACTGGGCTTCGAGCTTTTGAGGTTCTTACGGGTGCCATGAAGCGTGGCGTAGTGTTTAAGCTTGGAGTCGGCATACGTCTCCACAAACTCTTGCTTAGTCATGGTGGCGAACTGGTTCACCTGCAGCTTATACGGCTTGTCCGCCTTGTTGTGGTTGTGGATCATCCGCACGTTCTGCTTGAACACATTGAAGCGGTCAGGGCTCTTCTCCGTCACTTTGTGGTGGTCTCTCCACCGGTCGTACATCCCTTGCAGCCCCTCCTCGGTTTCGAGCTCTTTCTCATGGTATTCGAAGCTCTCAGCGACTCCTAGAATCAGAACCAAGCAAAGGGAAAGTAACAAAAACCTGTTGGTTTCCATATTTCTTGATGGATGGGAATATATTGAATGAATTGAATTGTGGTGAAGACACACTGCACTGAGTTGTATGATCATCCAAGTGGACCTTTATATAGTACTTCTAATTACCCATTTGTGGTGCTTGTTTTTAGGGTTTGAATGGGAAAGTTTTGAGCGAGTGAAACGCGTGATGGATAGTTGTGCTGATCATGTGGATGCATCTAAGAGTAACTAAAATTTATATGAATGATCGACACTTGTATAAATATAAAAATATGAAACTAATGATTTCTATTCTTTAATATTTGTAGATGTGTATGACTTTGGGGATTTCGGTTTTGTAACATCCCAAATTTGTATATTAATTTTACAAGTCATTAGGTTTTGTTAATTAGTGACTAATTATTAGTATATATATCATGCAGCTATATATGAAGGACAGAGTTGTAAAATTAAAATGTTTGATGTGTTTAATTTGTCTGGTGTGATACGTATCACTTTGATCAGATCCGTGAGTAAGAATCGTTTTTTAGATAAGTTTGTAACTCAAAGTGTACTCTGATCGAGTTTCTAACTCATTTTGAAACTGACATGGAGTAGCAAAGGCATGAACATGAATAAAATGACCACGAGTCTAGCTATAATAATCCAAGTTGTCCGATAATAATTTATACTATTAATTTGATAGTGACACTTTCAACTTTCGTTTTTATTATCAATGACAATCCTAGTAGATATTAATGTGGGCGAAATGAGTACAAATCAAAAGTAAATATTTGAAGATTATGTTACTTGGATTGTTGTTGGTAATAAAAAATAAAAATTAAAAGTATCACATGTTATTGATAATATGAATTATTATTAATACATAATGATTTGAATTATTAAAATCAAGTTTGCTTATGTTAAAAACCATATAGCAAAGCTCTTAACTATATGATACAACCTTTTTAATGCATAAGTTTCTATCTTCTAGCATGAATTGTTTTAATTTTAGCCCCTCAAATTTAACTCTCTGTACTTTCATGCCTTATACTTGTGATTTGTTTTTGTAACATATTCATAATTTTATATTTTTTTTTGTTTTCCTCTCAAAAATTTTCAACTTTAATGTTTTATAAATTGTTGAATCTACTATTCCAACATGCTTATTTCTAACTATGTTTTGCTATGAATTTCATTCTAAATTGTTTAGTTTATAAAATGTACAAGTTATTGTAGTACAAACGTACAAGTCGTGATCAAACTCAAAATATACAAGTCTTCGATTTTTTACAATTTACTTTCTCTACCTCCTACAACTTGTAAAACATGATGTTTTATAAAATCATAATTCTGTACATGCTTATTTCTATCGCGTTAGTATTTTTAACTATTACGTTCTTTTTACTGTCACGCCGTGCTTATTTTTATCAATGATAGGACCAGGAATTTTTAACGGTTTTATTTCTTATTTAAACTTTCAAATATTATCAACGTACCTACCGATGCACTGATTTGTGAAGTTTCTTATATAAGGTTTCAAATGTTATCTTACTTTGTACTTATATATGGTTATCTCCCTCAAATCAAAACTCACCATAAATCCAAAGGGAAGCCAATCCATTGCCGAATACTTAAACGAGATGAAAGCCATTGCGGATGAACTCGCACTCGCACTCGCACAAAGTCCAGTCCATGATGAAGATTTGTTGGTCCATGTCCTTGCACGATTAATAGATGAGTATAACAGTATTGTGGCAGCCATTAAGATTCATGATACTCCTATACCCTATCATAAATTATTTGATAAGCTTGTGGATTTCGAGCGATTATTAAAAGAGGCTGAGACCTCTCACCCGGCTCCAATAATGCCCACTGCAAATTATACTACTCGCCAATCGAGTCGACAAAGACCATCTCGCAACACGTCTCACAACACAACCGATCACCACATCCGCAAGCTTGTTGCTAAATTTGCCATATACCTGATCATGATACCTGTGAATATCGAAAGCTAAACCAGTTTCTAAAAGAACATAATATTCACTTTAACCCAAGCAACACCTCCTCTAGGCCAGCTCAAACATCACCAACATGGATCTTTGACACGGGTGCGTCTCATCACACCACTTCCGGTCAAGCCACCCTTCATGCTGTCTCTGGATATGGTGGCCGGGATGAAACTATACTAGATGATGGTAATAACCTATCCATTTCTCATATTGCAAAACTATGTCGTTCTAACAATGTTTCCGTTGAATTTTTCCCATTAAATTTTCTTGTTAAGGATCTTTGCACGGGGGCGTCACTCATGCGGGGAGAACATTAATGACATCTATCATGCTACTCTTTGCTCAACTCCACAAATCAATCAGACAGCCAAAGTGTCCTTGCTTGATTGGCATCATAAACTTAGACACCCGTCCATTCGTGTTTTTAAAATTTTAGTTCAAATTTTGAGTCTTGTTTTAAATAGTATGACTAATCTTCATTGTGAGTCTTGCTTTAAGAATAAAAGTCATAAAATGCTTTTTGGCCTAAACTCCTTTACTGCAAATAAACCCTTACAACTTGTGTATTCTTAACTTGTGGGAACCGCTTCAACAATCAATTGATGGCTTTACGTATAATGTTATCTTTGTTGACTATTACTCTAAATATGTGTGGCTCTATCCCATAAAGAAAAAATCAGACGTTGACTCCATTTTTTCTCACTTAAACCACTAGTCAAAATATTGGGGGTATCTTACTTCACCACACCACCTCATACACCCGAACAAAATGGCGTCGCTAAAAGACGACACGTACCACCATATGTTGAGACAGGCTTGGCGCTACTTCACTATGTCTGTCTTCCACCTTAGAACCCACCACACCAACACAAGCTCTCAAAGACTCCCAATGGCGACAGGCCATGGATGATGATCGAGTTCAATGCCTTACTTCGTAATGGTACTTGTGCGTCCACTCTAGTAATGTCTTTATATTAATTACTATGTGTTTTTGTTAGTTTCATTTGTTTAGATTTACAAGTGTATGTCCTCACGGGACATCTTAGTGGTAAGCAGTGTAATTCACAAGCAAAATGTTAAGAGATAAAATTTTGTAGAATGCAGCTTGTCGTAAAAAATCTAGAAATTTTTATTAAATTAATGATTTTCAAGCGTATTATGCACATGTTGGAATAGTGTGTGTGTCACATAGTTCTGAGAATTGAAGAAGTTCTATACTTCTGATGTTGCTGAATCTAATACATCTAAAGTAGGAATGGTGCTTAAATCCATAGAAAATGCTCTCGCTTTTTACCAGAGATATGCACTTGTTGGGGTTTACTGTCGGAAGAATGCCCAATACATGAAGGACGAAGTTGTTAAATTAAAATATATGTACCAAAGAGGGTTTGAAATTAGTTAAGACGGTGAGTACAATAGATGAGGAGTCGAAAAACCCAGGATACACAAAAGAAGCCTTCAAAGAGAACTTGTTGTCAGATAACATATGTTCAGAATTATGTGATTGTATGAAATACTGGATATACAAAGCCTACACTGGTTAGTTTATGCACACACGGAAGATCGAACCATGCTTACAACAAACACTAGAATTTCTCAGGTCTAACATATGTCACTTCGAGATCTGAGAGTGAGAAATATTTTCTAGAAAAGTGTCTAACTCAAAGTCTGCTCTAATTGAGTTCCTAAATCCTTATGAAACAACTATGAAGTCATAAAGGCATGAATCACACTACAAGAAAAAAGACTTGCAGTGACTAGGTCTACAGCGACGACATGGTTTTGCCATCATAAAATGGAATCTGTTGGTGTAAATCTACTCACCTCAGTTCAAGATGAGAAGCAATTCTCCATTGGTAGCAAATGGTTATCCATTAAGCGGAGAAAATCTTAGTTAACATAAACCCCTCTTGCAAGAATGAACTAACAAGGCCTGCTACCCAGCCAACCTTCATAACTAAATATTGTTATTGTATATGTACAACCCATTGTGAAAGACCTATTACTGGATATATAATTCATGTGTAGGGCGGAAGAATGTGAATTATACAAGTTAGCAAATGAAGGTCTCTGGCGATGTCATATGGGTCCTAATTAATTTTTTTATTCCAGTCCTGTGGGACATTTATTAAATTTTTTCGTTAGGATAGGGTTCAGTGGCAACGACCTGAAAAAGGTCAATAACGACAAGACTATGACGACATAGGCCTACGGTGACAACTTGTCGTCACCATAGCCTATGGTGACGACATAGGGAGTCTATAGCGATAGACTTTTATCGTCGCCATAGGTCTAAGTTCTTGTAATGACATAGAAAAAATGACCATGACTCTACTCTTGACGTTTGGACTGATCATGTTATTGAGGAACAAGCTATCCAGATATACACCCGTACTACATATTTTGATGTTCGATTAAATATATAGGCGGCGGTTAACAATGTTTGTCACCTATGTATTCTCCTCTTGGGGATTTTGTAAAGTATAGATCAAGGATCTTGAACAACAGTGTACCATTTTTTGGGTAAATAAATTTTTAAAACATTGGTTTCAATGGGTATTAAATGGGCTAATACATGGATATTTTATTTCCACAAGTTATGTTTTTGAAGGAAGATGTTACAATATCATGCAATAGCAAACGCTTTAATTTGGGTTGCTATGCAGTCATATTTTTTGTTTTAAGAATGTATTACATTACATCAGAGCGTTTCCAAGATATATAGTCAGACAATAGACAAGTGAAGCTGTTCCAAATAGTTCTACTCGTTCTTTCGTTAGTCGGGAGGGTTGTTCAGAGAAGAATGATGATATCGATGGCGTTGTATATGATATTACGCTTTCAACCGAATACTTGGTCACACAGAGATGATATTAAATTTTGTGTTAATTCTTTGTGTAACAACTGAAGAGGGAATATAGAAACCATTTGTCGTTATCAAGAGGTGTTACGTGAATTAAGAGTACTAATAGTCTAAGAGATAGTTTGGTTATTATATATATTTTTTGTCAGCAGATAGTGCAACCGTTGACAAGATATATAAGAATCGTTAAATAAAGCTGAGACTAAATCTCAGCCATACAAAGTCAGCGGAGACTGAGTTTTAAGGACAGCTATACACGTTTTTATTGTTACAC
The DNA here is from genome assembly GCA_025506505.1 of Flaveria sonorensis. Taxonomy (NCBI): domain Eukaryota; kingdom Viridiplantae; phylum Streptophyta; class Magnoliopsida; order Asterales; family Asteraceae; genus Flaveria; species Flaveria sonorensis. The sequence continues at coordinate 39,163 of JACCIY010001190.1, forward strand.
CTGGCCTTCCTACGTCCCTCCGTCTTCGTTCATTCCCCTGTTATCTCTCCTTATTTCTTATTTCTTCATCTCACCCACTTCGGCTTTGCAAATAAATTAGAGGCTATCTTACAGATGTTTTAGCGAAAAATGTGGTTGGTAGGTCATTGATTATCTACGGCATAAAGATCATATCAAATATCATTGATCAAGAATGGGATTTATAGAAAAAGATTCTCATAACGATTTGTCAGCTAACAGAGAAGAGGGTGCTTAATTTCTTTTTATTCTTCAACAGCAAGCTTTCAGACATCAAGACTATCAGATGGCGCATATCAAGACTAAAAGAATGCAAATACAAAACTGAGACGAGTTCGTAGTAAACTCACACAAGTATTCAACCTTCTTCATCAAGGCAAACTATATATTAAGTTATTGATGCAACATTATAGACCACTTAAGCGGCTGACTTCGTTTATGCCAATTCAAATGATATAACATGCCAGAATTTTGTAAAATGATAAAACGCGCTATTACTTTTACACTGAATCATTCATAGGTAGATGCAATGTTTATGGTCATGAAATAAGTATGCAATTCAATGCATAATAAACAATATGCGATGCAAAAATTATAAAAACTCAAAAGACACATGGAACTGGAACTAGTATTCAAACGGCTTAAATGTTCAGGTGATCATCATGTTTGTCTAAACTTAAGACCCTTAATGTTGCAAGTTGTAAGTAAGAATCAAAAAACAAAACAATCAACTTATTTGCGTAACGTGTATGAAAGAAATTAACATATATGTACAAACTCACATGTGACACAAGGTTCAAAATATGGTACTTATCATGTCCACATACATATGACTCCATTCCTGTCTGACGTGGCAAGCGGTTTTCCCAGACCGCTCCAAGAACAGCATAGTACTGAAACCGTGTGTTCCTTAAGAGTGCTGACTATGTTACCATTAGATACTGACCAAACATGGACAGACCCGTCAACAGATCCAGCAGCAACATAATTATTATCAGCACTAATACAAGATCTACTCCAATTAGACGCAACTCTATTCTCACTTGCTCTTAGTGTCCCACAAACTTCAAGTGTCCTTGTATCAAACAAATTATGCGAATTATCTCTCCCACTTGTCAATATAGTATTACCATTTCTAGATAGAGAAATAGATGTCACAGCAAGAGAATGTGCAGCAACTTCACTAAGTAACTTTCCCGTTTGTATGTCCCATAACCGTAAATGCCCGTCAACATGGCCTGAAAAGATAGTTTGTCCATCTGGGCTAAACGATAGTGTATTACAGTTACTCGGGAACATAATTGTGTTAACACAATACCCTTTATTAAGATCCCAAACTTTAATGGTTCGATCATAACCCGAACTGACAACATGGCGGGCAGAGGATCTGCTCACGTCAACAGCACATACCTTATCTTTATGGCCTGTGAGAGTATGGCGGACCCGACCTGAATTTGCATCCCAAACGTATAAATTATTTGAGCTACTAGCTGCGATTATGCATCTGTTATCATGGGTAATGCTGAGATCAAGAACTGATCCTAAGCAACCGCTGTAGGTTTTGGTTAGACGGCCTGTAGTAGAGTCCCACATTTTAACGGTATGGTCCTGCCCACCACTAACTAATTTACCAGAACTGTTTTCAAAAACTATAGATGCACAACCTCCATCATGAGCTGGGATCCTGTGCTTGCATGTCTTTGGTATGATTGATTCTACGTAATATTCGGCACCTTCTTCACTCTGGCGGACCACACCATCCACTTGTTGCCTTGCAAGTTGCTCTAAGCCACTGGCTTTGAGCTTACCAAGCATGTCTTCATATAAAGCATTGGCCTGATAAATATATAAAGCCCAACTGAATCTCATCTGTTGATCATATATCTAGATATAAAACTATTAGAGCAAACTACTCAAAAGAAAACTGAACTTTACACTTTGTCCAAATTCTAGCAACGATCTTGAATTAAGCCTAATTTGAAAATCAGTTTCCAGTTTATTTCTGATTTAGCAACCAAGTTACCTTTTAATACTAATTGTTAAAAGTTAAAACGAGTAGTTGTCAACCGGGATCAGGTCAGTTTTCGTTTTGTCATTTTCAAGCATATGCATATGCCATGTGGCATTTGATGTGACATTTTTAATTTAACTTTTTAGAAGAGCCATCTTATAAAACTAGTAAACAATTTATTCTTAATAATTTTTGTGCAAAGTTGGTTGCTAAAATTGATTCAGTGCTATATGATCATCAATGTACTGGTAAAATCTAGCTGAAATAGGTATAAGCCGGGTTCTATTTTGCACAAAGTTGGTTGCTAAAAGTTTGAAGAAGTGTAAACTTTGTTTCTATTTCGCAGAGTTTGCCCTAAAGTATCACCTAAAAACTATGCAGAACGAAGAATTAACTAAGATGCATATGGACATGTGCCATTATATATGCATTACATCAAAATGACAAACAAATTACAGGGATTTCAAATCAACTATTCAACTGATAGAAGTGATGCTTGATGTATTGTTGCATAGTGCATACAAGAAATCCATGCACTAGAAGCAAACAAAAAACCCATTAATAGTAAACCATACCTCATTAAGGCGTTCAGCATCCTGCATTTTCTGCAACATCCATCGATCAACCAACGTCTTGTTTTCAGCTTCTGCTGTGATAGCTCTAGTTCTCATCTCTTCATATTGAGATTTGAGCTCTTTATTTTCACCAATAAGCAATTCGAGGGCTTCAGTCTTTTCGTCTAAAAGTGCTGCCAAACGAGAACATTCATCCCTGAATCATAAACATAACTACAGTCATTAACATGATAATTTCGTTAATTACAGCTCCATCCATTGTAAAGTGTAAAGTAACACATAAGACAAAATATAAAACCTTGCTTGTGAAAGATCATGCTCAAGACTAGGTATTAAGGTTTCCTTTTCTTGAACTAATGACTTTGCAGCTCTAGACTCAGCCACTTCCACCACAAGCTGCTCAGATAATCGAGCTTGAGCTTTATAACATTGCTGAAGTTCTAACTCAAGATTTTCTGCTTTATCCTTCCATTCTGAACCCTTCATGAGTTCATGTTGCATACAGAAATTATATCAGTTAGTACTGATTTGTCATAAGGGTTGCCCTTAGTTGAGATGATTGTTGAGTTTTAAAAGTCAAGCAAATACTTCTAACAGCTACCAATTATTCAAGTTGAGATGATTGCAGAACATACTGCTGTTAGATAAACCTTCCCACCCCATTTCTATGCTTCAAATATTATTTTAATGGAAAAATATATTAAATGGGGAGAAAAAAGGAAAAAGAAAACATATAGATTCTAAATCAGAACAACAATAACAAAGTATTAACTAAGAAGGTGAAAAGCACACAAACCATATAGTGGCAGTCACCTATGCTTACAATTCCAAAATTGGATAGCAAACGGATGACAATTGAGAACAAATAACTCAATTTTGGCATCACTTAAATTGTATAGAATCACTTTCATACTTCTTGTTTAATTCTCTTCCAAATAGTAATCATACTAATTAAGGAGCAAGTAATACAATACACCAACGAATACTGTAGCCATAACATTCTTGACAAGATTCTGATACAAGAACCACTAGAATTCCAAATAACTACCAAAAGATTATCAAATTCCTTAACAAACAAAAACACGTTCGAAGCAATAGAATAAATCAAGAATTGCAGTATAACCTGAGATGCAATAGGTTTAGAAAGAGCTACAAAAGCCGGCCTGTGAGCTCCCTCCTCAAGCAAATGCCGCTTCCGAAGAGCCTTTAAAGCATGATTTATGGCTCGAATCGCGATCTCTTCCTCTGACCTAAAAACCAAAATCGATCAAATCAAACACCGTTTCAGAAACAGTATGTGCACATTCGATGATGAAAATTCGTCAAATTTCAGTTGTTCAAGAGATTTATGGAAATTAAATGTTGAAATAAACCCAACGAAACGATTACTTACATGATTATGATGTTGATGACAAACGTGATGGGAGCAATGGATTGAATTAGAGGATTTAGGGTTTTGAGTTAAATCTGACTTAAGATTGGGGATTTGGGAGTGACGTACAGGTTAGAATAAAGTTCGTATCAACCAATGCGAAGATGACAGGTCGTAACGTACCCATTATATAAGCCGTATTAAATACGTATTTTGGTTACAAATCGAGATTAACTTGTCTTCCTCGAGTTTACTTAAATAGAGAAAAGAAAAAAAAAAATTTATTTCTTTTTATTTCTCTTCATTTTCTTTTAATTTGAAAGTATTCATTTTAAGCTTTATTTTCTTTTTATTTTTTTTTATTTTCTCCTTTTAAATGAGCTCGAAAACACAACTTTTTTTATTTTCTTTCGTTAAAAAAAACTCTAAAACACAATAAATTTTTTCTTTTATTCCAATTCATTTAATTTATCTCCTTAAATGAACTCGGAAACATAGCGTAAAAGAACATAAATCAAGTTCTTCGTGATAGCAAATATATAGTATATGGTTTTAGTAAAATCGTGTCTTATACGGTTTAAATAAAATAATTAAATAAGATGAAAATTTATGAATTAGAAAATGATATTATAAGATAAGATAGGATTAAAATCTTTTTTATATTATAAATAAACTAAAGTTTTGTTTCAAAATAAACATTTAAAAAATATTATTCTTAAAACTTTCTTATTATAACTCTCAAATTGTAATTTATATTGCTTATAAAATTATACTTTTTAAAAGTATCAATTTTAAAATACTTTATATTTTTTTAAAAAGTTTAATGTTTTAGAAAATTTTCTTATTTCATAAGAATTTATTTCTTTAAAAATAAAATTAATGAAAAGATCTATTTCTTAATTTATTAAAACTATTTTCATCTAAAAAATTAATTAATATTATTAGTAATTAATGTGACTATTTATATGAGAGTAATTTGATTATTTAGGAGAGAGAAACTGAAAAAATTTGATGAAAAGAAATGTTGTGTTGGCACGTGTCCCTCCTATTTACCATTTTATTAAAGTGGGGGAGACTAGTTTTTTTACACGGCATTCGTTGCGGCGGCGGCATACACAACATGATTAAGTATAGAATACAATCGACCCGATTCGTTTCCGAATTAAATTTACGTCGAAACGTATAGTAATTCGAATTTATACCGTCGAGCGAAAAACAAAATATATTTAACTCGACTACTCAAGTACTCAACTCCAAACAAAATATACGTCAAAACATGGAACACCCAAAACATACATAAAAATCATTACAAATACAAATCTGAATATAAAACGTGTTTAAATCATATATTTATATACTATTTTTCAAATTACATTTTGAAAGAAAGTTTTTGGGAAAATACCGAACATATATTTTCATAAATCTCTTATTAAAATAAAGCAAAACGGACCTCTTTTCACTGTTTTTTAAATTGGGTGAGATTATTGTAAAAGGAATGAAAAACTAAAAAAAGTGAGAAGGATTATATCTATTAGATTTTAGATTCTAGTATCAAATGCTAGAAAATCCGATGGCATAATAGTAAATAATTGAAGCTTTAAATGGTAACCAAGGTATTTTAGTATTAATCACATTTTCAAGTTTCACTTTTTTTTAAACGCTCATAAGTTTTACACACAATATTATTATTTTTTTTAAATTACACCAAAAAACAAACGTTTTTTATCTTTAAAAAAATACGCCTTTAAAGATTAAAAATGCTCGTTTTTTATGTTGTAATTTTCTTAAAAAATAATATCGTATGTAAAGTTATGATTGTTTAAAAAAAATATGAAACTTGAGAATAAAGGTGTACAAACCGGTTTTTTTACCCAAACCAGTTCGGGTTAAAACCGAACCGGTTTTTTGTGATGGGGTCAAACCGGGTTTTTTCAAACCGGTTCGGCTCACCGAATACTCGAACCTGTCAAACCGATTCGGACCGGTTTGAAACCGGTTTTTTTTAACAAACCGGTTTTTAACTTTTAGACGGTTATAAACCGGTTTTGAGAGTGGGGCTATCAAACCGGTATACAAACAGGTGGTTTGGGTCGGTTCGGGCCAAACCGGTTTATCTTTGAAACCAATTCCGGTTTTTTTTGGCCAAACCGGTTTTTTTGCCCTTGTCTACTTGAGAAGGGGAAACATTACCAATTTTGCCCCCAACCTAATTTTAATCAAAATAACATGTGTCAGAATCTTAATCTTTCTTGCACTTTTTAGTTTTAGAAAACTTTGTATTTAAACCTTTCTCTTTTAAATTTTAATGTATATATACGATTTCTTATTCCTAGGCGCTTTTGTCACGAAGATGTCTTTTCTGTTGCTGGGTGTTCAAAACATGAAAGTTTTTCTCGTGTGTTAACTTGCTTACCATTATGTTTTACAAGGCCAAATAGTCTTTTGTCTTGCTCCGTGCATGCTAATGAGCGTAACAGAGACACGATGCAAGCATATCATATCATTAATATCTCATGGGATCTAGAGAAGATTTCAAGACCTAAAAATGGTTGATTATAGACTGAAAGATGTTTGAACTCAACCTCTTGTAAAACATAAAAACCTATATTATGTGCGTATTATTGTTGATTTTCATGTCATTAAGGTTACAGTAAATTACATGGATCGTCGTCCCTGAGTTTTTCTTAAAGTTCACCTTTTGTCTCTTGGATTGAAAAATTATAAGTTTAGTCTTAAGGTTTGAAAAAACGTAACACATTTGGCCCCTAGCTTGGATGACGTTAAAAGAATCCGTTAAGTGGATTTCAAATGACCCTTTTTCCTTTTCCGTTAAAAATAAGAAAAGAAAAAAAAAAGAAAGAAAAGAATTATTAATATGTGGGACCCATAATTTTTATTAAAACAATAAACAAGAAAAAGTTATCGGATCAACCACCCACCATCCTTCTCTACCTTTTAGCTACCTCCTAGTGACCTCAGCAATTTGAAACTCTCATGTTACGACAACTTGCAACTCAAAACCCACATTTTATGAAGATTGTTGCTTGACTAGAATTTTTAGCCCACCGGAATCCATTATTTTCAGATCTTTAAATTTGTTCAGTGAATTAGATAGATGATGGTGCGTTTCAGGCGAATGAGTGGTAACAGCTGGTGACGATGGCAGTGTCTGGCCGGCAAGGAAGGTGGCACTTTATGGGAATATGGGGTTGTCGTGTATAGTCGCCAGTGAAGTTAAGTGGAATAAACATACATGTCAGAAAAGATGAGCGGAGTGGTGTAAGGACGGTTAGGGGTGTTTTGGTAATTTAACATTATTAAAAAAGGTATTTAGGTAGTTTTATATTTTTTTGACCTATTTTTTATTTCAGGGATAAAATCATCATTTTGTAAATTTTAACGGAAAAAAATAACGAAAGTTTAACCCAGGACTTACATGTGTTACGTTTTTTGAAACCATATGACTACATCTATAATTTTTCAATTCCAATGACGAAAGGTTAAATTTGAATAAACCTCAGGGATCATCCATGTAATTTACTCTTAAAGTTATTTTAGTGTGATTGGATTTGGTTAAGGTGTCACATCCCGGCGGAAGCGTGAAATGCTTTGGTGTGACTATTGGCTCAAAACACATTGATTAAAAAAATAACATACACAATAAATAACTAAGGATACCATTTCATTAAACATTCATATTTGATGGGTTACGTATTTCTAATAATTCATACAAAACTTGTCTCCTATGAGACTTTTACATATGATAGTAACCCTACATCGATTATCCTTAACCGCTTCTTTAACTTCCCAGCTAATAATGAACGTGTATGTCCACCTGTAAGTTGAGATTCATCAAATCCACAGTTATCCATACACAAAGTCTTCCTACATATTCATTCCATTCATTGTACATTGCGAATGTATACGTGAGATTATAAACCATTCTGAATACTTGAAAAAGCATGCTCAAAATAGTCAACATAAAGTTGGTGAGAACATAGGTTTAATAACTTAACCACTTTTTCTTATTGATGCAACATAAATAAGATCACAACCAAACCTACTTATATGTGATCGATGTCGAAGTATCAATCAAATAAGATGTTAAAATGTGTGTTCCTATTCACCTTAAACTAGTCAGGGTAAGTAGGGTTGTCGATCCTGGTGAAATTAGTGGTCGGTGTATTGTACTTTGATTTATAAAACAATGATTAATCAAATTACCAAATTACTTAACTATTGCCTCTGGGCTGTGAAAGTTGTATTTTTGAAATAATTAACAAATAAACTAAGAAACAACTTGGAAATAATCAAACTTGATTAAGAAAATGATTATAAGAGAAAGTAATCCACTTCGGTTCTAGGTTTGGTTTTCAGCAATTATTTAATTTAACTTCATGGAAAATCCTTAATAGGGATTCTGTACGTGCGATGATTAAGTGATATCGATAATCAGGACTTAATAGGTCTTGATACACAATCGAATTCAATAGAAACCAAAACTTCGCAATCATATAATTTCCGGAAGATTAAATGATATTCAAATAAAAGTTTACCAACGTCATTGTTTAAATAATCAAAACACAAGTTAAACTTATAAAAGACTTAACGGGTTCTAAAGTTTAATCCCAACAAAGTTAAACAAAAACAAAAACCTAATCACACAAAACCTAATACCCGAAGTCGATCACGAGATTAGCCGCTCATTGTTCGTGAATGATCTTCAAAATCGTTGTTGATTTGCATTCCGGATGATTGTATCTTGTTTTTGAGGGTTGGAATGGTGAAAAATCGATCCCAAAACTTCCAAAATACGTCTTTTATCGTCTTAGGTCAAATGAGAATCAAGTGGTGCTGAAACATAATAAAAACGCGATTTTATAGGTTTTCAAAAATGTCCTGGCGTAGGCTACGCCATCCAGCGTAGCCTACGCTGGGACCTATTCTGCTGATTTTTTCCTTGAGCTGGCGTAGCCTACGGTGGCTACATACGGTGGCTACAGTAGGCTACGGTGGAAGCCTTTCTGCTGCACTTTAAAACTTTGTTTCTTGACCCATCCAATGACTTGTTTCACCATGTAAGCTTCCAAATTGCTTGTTTCACCTACAAAATCACTTCCAACTCATAGTCAACCTATTCAACTTAATCACATGCATATAAACGAATAATCATATGCAATATTTAACGTTTAGACACTTAAACACTATTCCAACACACTTATATCACATCCCTACACTTAATCTTTGCTTGCCCTCAAGCAAATCTAATTCAAAGCACTTAACAACATTATAAACCAAATTCTTGGTATGCCTTGGCGATGGTCCAAAGTCATACCCATTCCAGAATTGCAATATCATGTTTGGCTAGCAAGTAAAAATGTTACATTTAATTCAAATAGGATCCGACTAATTAAACCTAACAGCTTCCGGCTTTTATTGTCATGTAACACCCCCTCACCATTTGTCACTCATCTCGGTTTATTTCTGGATTGGTGAAATTGCACCAATATATCACTCGAAAGGTCCACATATGAAACTTTGTTGTCATATACTTGGGTGACAATCAAACTTCCACGGTAATAAATTGACAATGCACACATCAAAAGGACTTACGGGTTGGGGCTTAGGTTAAGGCAGGAATGATAGACTATGATTGTGGCTAAAATATAAATTTAAGGCAATACCAACTGTTGATGTTCTTATTGACATAACTGTTACTCAAACAAGACAAACGCATGGGTGTATATTAACCCATAACCAACACTTTGCATCTTTCTTTTCTTTTTCTTTTTTTTCTGTTTTTTTTATATTTATTTTTATCATAAATCAAATACTGAAGCTAATATGAATGTTCAACAGTGGTAACTAAGTCACATTGGGTAAAGTTTTGATTTGGGTTTTAATGATATGGTTTGTCAAAA
>JACCIY010001786.1:5000-40000 GCA_025506505.1 Flaveria sonorensis
CTACTACTACTACTACTACTACTACTACTACTACTACTACTACTACTACTACTACTACTACTACTACTACTACTACTACTACTACTACTACTACTACTACTACTACTACTACTACTACTACTACTACTACTACTACTACTACTACTACTACTACTACTACTACTACTACTACTACTACTACTACTACTACTACTACTACTACTACTACTACTACTACTACTACTACTACTACTACTACTACTACTACTACTACTACTACTACTACTACTACTACTACTACTACTACTACTACTACTACTACTACTACTACTACTACTACTACTACTACTACTACTACTACTACTACTACTACTACTACTACTACTACTACTACTACTACTACTACTACTACTACTACTACTACTACTACTACTACTACTACTACTACTACTACTACTACTACTACTACTACTACTACTACTACTACTACTACTACTACTACTACTACTACTACTACTACTACTACTACTACTACTACTACTACTACTACTACTACTACTACTACTACTACTACTACTACTACTACTACTACTACTACTACTACTACTACTACTACTACTACTACTACTACTACTACTACTACTACTACTACTACTACTACTACTACTACTACTACTACTACTACTACTACTACTACTACTACTACTACTACTACTACTACTACTACTACTACTACTACTACTACTACTACTACTACTACTACTACTACTACTACTACTACTACTACTACTACTACTACTACTACTACTACTACTACTACTACTACTACTACTACTACTACTACTACTACTACTACTACTACTACTACTACTACTACTACTACTACTACTACTACTACTACTACTACTACTACTACTACTACTACTACTACTACTACTACTACTACTACTACTACTACTACTACTACTACTACTACTACTACTACTACTACTACTACTACTACTACTACTACTACTACTACTACTACTACTACTACTACTACTACTACTACTACTACTACTACTACTACTACTACTACTACTACTACTACTACTACTACTACTACTACTACTACTACTACTACTACTACTACTACTACTACTACTACTACTACTACTACTACTACTACTACTACTACTACTACTACTACTACTACTACTACTACTACTACTACTACTACTACTACTACTACTACTACTACTACTACTACTACTACTACTACTACTACTACTACTACTACTACTACTACTACTACTACTACTACTACTACTACTACTACTACTACTACTACTACTACTACTACTACTACTACTACTACTACTACTACTACTACTACTACTACTACTACTACTACTACTACTACTACTACTACTACTACTACTACTACTACTACTACTACTACTACTACTACTACTACTACTACTACTACTACTACTACTACTACTACTACTACTACTACTACTACTACTACTACTACTACTACTACTACTACTACTACTACTACTACTACTACTACTACTACTACTACTACTACTACTACTACTACTACTACTACTACTACTACTACTACTACTACTACTACTACTACTACTACTACTACTACTACTACTACTACTACTACTACTACTACTACTACTACTACTACTACTACTACTACTACTACTACTACTACTACTACTACTACTACTACTACTACTACTACTACTACTACTACTACTACTACTACTACTACTACTACTACTACTACTACTACTACTACTACTACTACTACTACTACTACTACTACTACTACTACTACTACTACTACTACTACTACTACTACTACTACTACTACTACTACTACTACTACTACTACTACTACTACTACTACTACTACTACTACTACTACTACTACTACTACTACTACTACTACTACTACTACTACTACTACTACTACTACTACTACTACTACTACTACTACTACTACTACTACTACTACTACTACTACTACTACTACTACTACTACTACTACTACTACTACTACTACTACTACTACTACTACTACTACTACTACTACTACTACTACTACTACTACTACTACTACTACTACTACTACTACTACTACTACTACTACTACTACTACTACTACTACTACTACTACTACTACTACTACTACTACTACTACTACTACTACTACTACTACTACTACTACTACTACTACTACTACTACTACTACTACTACTACTACTACTACTACTACTACTACTACTACTACTACTACTACTACTACTACTACTACTACTACTACTACTACTACTACTACTACTACTACTACTACTACTACTACTACTACTACTACTACTACTACTACTACTACTACTACTACTACTACTACTACTACTACTACTACTACTACTACTACTACTACTACTACTACTACTACTACTACTACTACTACTACTACTACTACTACTACTACTACTACTACTACTACTACTACTACTACTACTACTACTACTACTACTACTACTACTACTACTACTACTACTACTACTACTACTACTACTACTACTACTACTACTACTACTACTACTACTACTACTACTACTACTACTACTACTACTACTACTACTACTACTACTACTACTACTACTACTACTACTACTACTACTACTACTACTACTACTACTACTACTACTACTACTACTACTACTACTACTACTACTACTACTACTACTACTACTACTACTACTACTACTACTACTACTACTACTACTACTACTACTACTACTACTACTACTACTACTACTACTACTACTACTACTACTACTACTACTACTACTACTACTACTACTACTACTACTACTACTACTACTACTACTACTACTACTACTACTACTACTACTACTACTACTACTACTACTACTACTACTACTACTACTACTACTACTACTACTACTACTACTACTACTACTACTACTACTACTACTACTACTACTACTACTACTACTACTACTACTACTACTACTACTACTACTACTACTACTACTACTACTACTACTACTACTACTACTACTACTACTACTACTACTACTACTACTACTACTACTACTACTACTACTACTACTACTACTACTACTACTACTACTACTACTACTACTACTACTACTACTACTACTACTACTACTACTACTACTACTACTACTACTACTACTACTACTACTACTACTACTACTACTACTACTACTACTACTACTACTACTACTACTACTACTACTACTACTACTACTACTACTACTACTACTACTACTACTACTACTACTACTACTACTACTACTACTACTACTACTACTACTACTACTACTACTACTACTACTACTACTACTACTACTACTACTACTACTACTACTACTACTACTACTACTACTACTACTACTACTACTACTACTACTACTACTACTACTACTACTACTACTACTACTACTACTACTACTACTACTACTACTACTACTACTACTACTACTACTACTACTACTACTACTACTACTACTACTACTACTACTACTACTACTACTACTACTACTACTACTACTACTACTACTACTACTACTACTACTACTACTACTACTACTACTACTACTACTACTACTACTACTACTACTACTACTACTACTACTACTACTACTACTACTACTACTACTACTACTACTACTACTACTACTACTACTACTACTACTACTACTACTACTACTACTACTACTACTACTACTACTACTACTACTACTACTACTACTACTACTACTACTACTACTACTACTACTACTACTACTACTACTACTACTACTACTACTACTACTACTACTACTACTACTACTACTACTACTACTACTACTACTACTACTACTACTACTACTACTACTACTACTACTACTACTACTACTACTACTACTACTACTACTACTACTACTACTACTACTACTACTACTACTACTACTACTACTACTACTACTACTACTACTACTACTACTACTACTACTACTACTACTACTACTACTACTACTACTACTACTACTACTACTACTACTACTACTACTACTACTACTACTACTACTACTACTACTACTACTACTACTACTACTACTACTACTACTACTACTACTACTACTACTACTACTACTACTACTACTACTACTACTACTACTACTACTACTACTACTACTACTACTACTACTACTACTACTACTACTACTACTACTACTACTACTACTACTACTACTACTACTACTACTACTACTACTACTACTACTACTACTACTACTACTACTACTACTACTACTACTACTACTACTACTACTACTACTACTACTACTACTACTACTACTACTACTACTACTACTACTACTACTACTACTACTACTACTACTACTACTACTACTACTACTACTACTACTACTACTACTACTACTACTACTACTACTACTACTACTACTACTACTACTACTACTACTACTACTACTACTACTACTACTACTACTACTACTACTACTACTACTACTACTACTACTACTACTACTACTACTACTACTACTACTACTACTACTACTACTACTACTACTACTACTACTACTACTACTACTACTACTACTACTACTACTACTACTACTACTACTACTACTACTACTACTACTACTACTACTACTACTACTACTACTACTACTACTACTACTACTACTACTACTACTACTACTACTACTACTACTACTACTACTACTACTACTACTACTACTACTACTACTACTACTACTACTACTACTACTACTACTACTACTACTACTACTACTACTACTACTACTACTACTACTACTACTACTACTACTACTACTACTACTACTACTACTACTACTACTACTACTACTACTACTACTACTACTACTACTACTACTACTACTACTACTACTACTACTACTACTACTACTACTACTACTACTACTACTACTACTACTACTACTACTACTACTACTACTACTACTACTACTACTACTACTACTACTACTACTACTACTACTACTACTACTACTACTACTACTACTACTACTACTACTACTACTACTACTACTACTACTACTACTACTACTACTACTACTACTACTACTACTACTACTACTACTACTACTACTACTACTACTACTACTACTACTACTACTACTACTACTACTACTACTACTACTACTACTACTACTACTACTACTACTACTACTACTACTACTACTACTACTACTACTACTACTACTACTACTACTACTACTACTACTACTACTACTACTACTACTACTACTACTACTACTACTACTACTACTACTACTACTACTACTACTACTACTACTACTACTACTACTACTACTACTACTACTACTACTACTACTACTACTACTACTACTACTACTACTACTACTACTACTACTACTACTACTACTACTACTACTACTACTACTACTACTACTACTACTACTACTACTACTACTACTACTACTACTACTACTACTACTACTACTACTACTACTACTACTACTACTACTACTACTACTACTACTACTACTACTACTACTACTACTACTACTACTACTACTACTACTACTACTACTACTACTACTACTACTACTACTACTACTACTACTACTACTACTACTACTACTACTACTACTACTACTACTACTACTACTACTACTACTACTACTACTACTACTACTACTACTACTACTACTACTACTACTACTACTACTACTACTACTACTACTACTACTACTACTACTACTACTACTACTACTACTACTACTACTACTACTACTACTACTACTACTACTACTACTACTACTACTACTACTACTACTACTACTACTACTACTACTACTACTACTACTACTACTACTACTACTACTACTACTACTACTACTACTACTACTACTACTACTACTACTACTACTACTACTACTACTACTACTACTACTACTACTACTACTACTACTACTACTACTACTACTACTACTACTACTACTACTACTACTACTACTACTACTACTACTACTACTACTACTACTACTACTACTACTACTACTACTACTACTACTACTACTACTACTACTACTACTACTACTACTACTACTACTACTACTACTACTACTACTACTACTACTACTACTACTACTACTACTACTACTACTACTACTACTACTACTACTACTACTACTACTACTACTACTACTACTACTACTACTACTACTACTACTACTACTACTACTACTACTACTACTACTACTACTACTACTACTACTACTACTACTACTACTACTACTACTACTACTACTACTACTACTACTACTACTACTACTACTACTACTACTACTACTACTACTACTACTACTACTACTACTACTACTACTACTACTACTACTACTACTACTACTACTACTACTACTACTACTACTACTACTACTACTACTACTACTACTACTACTACTACTACTACTACTACTACTACTACTACTACTACTACTACTACTACTACTACTACTACTACTACTACTACTACTACTACTACTACTACTACTACTACTACTACTACTACTACTACTACTACTACTACTACTACTACTACTACTACTACTACTACTACTACTACTACTACTACTACTACTACTACTACTACTACTACTACTACTACTACTACTACTACTACTACTACTACTACTACTACTACTACTACTACTACTACTACTACTACTACTACTACTACTACTACTACTACTACTACTACTACTACTACTACTACTACTACTACTACTACTACTACTACTACTACTACTACTACTACTACTACTACTACTACTACTACTACTACTACTACTACTACTACTACTACTACTACTACTACTACTACTACTACTACTACTACTACTACTACTACTACTACTACTACTACTACTACTACTACTACTACTACTACTACTACTACTACTACTACTACTACTACTACTACTACTACTACTACTACTACTACTACTACTACTACTACTACTACTACTACTACTACTACTACTACTACTACTACTACTACTACTACTACTACTACTACTACTACTACTACTACTACTACTACTACTACTACTACTACTACTACTACTACTACTACTACTACTACTACTACTACTACTACTACTACTACTACTACTACTACTACTACTACTACTACTACTACTACTACTACTACTACTACTACTACTACTACTACTACTACTACTACTACTACTACTACTACTACTACTACTACTACTACTACTACTACTACTACTACTACTACTACTACTACTACTACTACTACTACTACTACTACTACTACTACTACTACTACTACTACTACTACTACTACTACTACTACTACTACTACTACTACTACTACTACTACTACTACTACTACTACTACTACTACTACTACTACTACTACTACTACTACTACTACTACTACTACTACTACTACTACTACTACTACTACTACTACTACTACTACTACTACTACTACTACTACTACTACTACTACTACTACTACTACTACTACTACTACTACTACTACTACTACTACTACTACTACTACTACTACTACTACTACTACTACTACTACTACTACTACTACTACTACTACTACTACTACTACTACTACTACTACTACTACTACTACTACTACTACTACTACTACTACTACTACTACTACTACTACTACTACTACTACTACTACTACTACTACTACTACTACTACTACTACTACTACTACTACTACTACTACTACTACTACTACTACTACTACTACTACTACTACTACTACTACTACTACTACTACTACTACTACTACTACTACTACTACTACTACTACTACTACTACTACTACTACTACTACTACTACTACTACTACTACTACTACTACTACTACTACTACTACTACTACTACTACTACTACTACTACTACTACTACTACTACTACTACTACTACTACTACTACTACTACTACTACTACTACTACTACTACTACTACTACTACTACTACTACTACTACTACTACTACTACTACTACTACTACTACTACTACTACTACTACTACTACTACTACTACTACTACTACTACTACTACTACTACTACTACTACTACTACTACTACTACTACTACTACTACTACTACTACTACTACTACTACTACTACTACTACTACTACTACTACTACTACTACTACTACTACTACTACTACTACTACTACTACTACTACTACTACTACTACTACTACTACTACTACTACTACTACTACTACTACTACTACTACTACTACTACTACTACTACTACTACTACTACTACTACTACTACTACTACTACTACTACTACTACTACTACTACTACTACTACTACTACTACTACTACTACTACTACTACTACTACTACTACTACTACTACTACTACTACTACTACTACTACTACTACTACTACTACTACTACTACTACTACTACTACTACTACTACTACTACTACTACTACTACTACTACTACTACTACTACTACTACTACTACTACTACTACTACTACTACTACTACTACTACTACTACTACTACTACTACTACTACTACTACTACTACTACTACTACTACTACTACTACTACTACTACTACTACTACTACTACTACTACTACTACTACTACTACTACTACTACTACTACTACTACTACTACTACTACTACTACTACTACTACTACTACTACTACTACTACTACTACTACTACTACTACTACTACTACTACTACTACTACTACTACTACTACTACTACTACTACTACTACTACTACTACTACTACTACTACTACTACTACTACTACTACTACTACTACTACTACTACTACTACTACTACTACTACTACTACTACTACTACTACTACTACTACTACTACTACTACTACTACTACTACTACTACTACTACTACTACTACTACTACTACTACTACTACTACTACTACTACTACTACTACTACTACTACTACTACTACTACTACTACTACTACTACTACTACTACTACTACTACTACTACTACTACTACTACTACTACTACTACTACTACTACTACTACTACTACTACTACTACTACTACTACTACTACTACTACTACTACTACTACTACTACTACTACTACTACTACTACTACTACTACTACTACTACTACTACTACTACTACTACTACTACTACTACTACTACTACTACTACTACTACTACTACTACTACTACTACTACTACTACTACTACTACTACTACTACTACTACTACTACTACTACTACTACTACTACTACTACTACTACTACTACTACTACTACTACTACTACTACTACTACTACTACTACTACTACTACTACTACTACTACTACTACTACTACTACTACTACTACTACTACTACTACTACTACTACTACTACTACTACTACTACTACTACTACTACTACTACTACTACTACTACTACTACTACTACTACTACTACTACTACTACTACTACTACTACTACTACTACTACTACTACTACTACTACTACTACTACTACTACTACTACTACTACTACTACTACTACTACTACTACTACTACTACTACTACTACTACTACTACTACTACTACTACTACTACTACTACTACTACTACTACTACTACTACTACTACTACTACTACTACTACTACTACTACTACTACTACTACTACTACTACTACTACTACTACTACTACTACTACTACTACTACTACTACTACTACTACTACTACTACTACTACTACTACTACTACTACTACTACTACTACTACTACTACTACTACTACTACTACTACTACTACTACTACTACTACTACTACTACTACTACTACTACTACTACTACTACTACTACTACTACTACTACTACTACTACTACTACTACTACTACTACTACTACTACTACTACTACTACTACTACTACTACTACTACTACTACTACTACTACTACTACTACTACTACTACTACTACTACTACTACTACTACTACTACTACTACTACTACTACTACTACTACTACTACTACTACTACTACTACTACTACTACTACTACTACTACTACTACTACTACTACTACTACTACTACTACTACTACTACTACTACTACTACTACTACTACTACTACTACTACTACTACTACTACTACTACTACTACTACTACTACTACTACTACTACTACTACTACTACTACTACTACTACTACTACTACTACTACTACTACTACTACTACTACTACTACTACTACTACTACTACTACTACTACTACTACTACTACTACTACTACTACTACTACTACTACTACTACTACTACTACTACTACTACTACTACTACTACTACTACTACTACTACTACTACTACTACTACTACTACTACTACTACTACTACTACTACTACTACTACTACTACTACTACTACTACTACTACTACTACTACTACTACTACTACTACTACTACTACTACTACTACTACTACTACTACTACTACTACTACTACTACTACTACTACTACTACTACTACTACTACTACTACTACTACTACTACTACTACTACTACTACTACTACTACTACTACTACTACTACTACTACTACTACTACTACTACTACTACTACTACTACTACTACTACTACTACTACTACTACTACTACTACTACTACTACTACTACTACTACTACTACTACTACTACTACTACTACTACTACTACTACTACTACTACTACTACTACTACTACTACTACTACTACTACTACTACTACTACTACTACTACTACTACTACTACTACTACTACTACTACTACTACTACTACTACTACTACTACTACTACTACTACTACTACTACTACTACTACTACTACTACTACTACTACTACTACTACTACTACTACTACTACTACTACTACTACTACTACTACTACTACTACTACTACTACTACTACTACTACTACTACTACTACTACTACTACTACTACTACTACTACTACTACTACTACTACTACTACTACTACTACTACTACTACTACTACTACTACTACTACTACTACTACTACTACTACTACTACTACTACTACTACTACTACTACTACTACTACTACTACTACTACTACTACTACTACTACTACTACTACTACTACTACTACTACTACTACTACTACTACTACTACTACTACTACTACTACTACTACTACTACTACTACTACTACTACTACTACTACTACTACTACTACTACTACTACTACTACTACTACTACTACTACTACTACTACTACTACTACTACTACTACTACTACTACTACTACTACTACTACTACTACTACTACTACTACTACTACTACTACTACTACTACTACTACTACTACTACTACTACTACTACTACTACTACTACTACTACTACTACTACTACTACTACTACTACTACTACTACTACTACTACTACTACTACTACTACTACTACTACTACTACTACTACTACTACTACTACTACTACTACTACTACTACTACTACTACTACTACTACTACTACTACTACTACTACTACTACTACTACTACTACTACTACTACTACTACTACTACTACTACTACTACTACTACTACTACTACTACTACTACTACTACTACTACTACTACTACTACTACTACTACTACTACTACTACTACTACTACTACTACTACTACTACTACTACTACTACTACTACTACTACTACTACTACTACTACTACTACTACTACTACTACTACTACTACTACTACTACTACTACTACTACTACTACTACTACTACTACTACTACTACTACTACTACTACTACTACTACTACTACTACTACTACTACTACTACTACTACTACTACTACTACTACTACTACTACTACTACTACTACTACTACTACTACTACTACTACTACTACTACTACTACTACTACTACTACTACTACTACTACTACTACTACTACTACTACTACTACTACTACTACTACTACTACTACTACTACTACTACTACTACTACTACTACTACTACTACTACTACTACTACTACTACTACTACTACTACTACTACTACTACTACTACTACTACTACTACTACTACTACTACTACTACTACTACTACTACTACTACTACTACTACTACTACTACTACTACTACTACTACTACTACTACTACTACTACTACTACTACTACTACTACTACTACTACTACTACTACTACTACTACTACTACTACTACTACTACTACTACTACTACTACTACTACTACTACTACTACTACTACTACTACTACTACTACTACTACTACTACTACTACTACTACTACTACTACTACTACTACTACTACTACTACTACTACTACTACTACTACTACTACTACTACTACTACTACTACTACTACTACTACTACTACTACTACTACTACTACTACTACTACTACTACTACTACTACTACTACTACTACTACTACTACTACTACTACTACTACTACTACTACTACTACTACTACTACTACTACTACTACTACTACTACTACTACTACTACTACTACTACTACTACTACTACTACTACTACTACTACTACTACTACTACTACTACTACTACTACTACTACTACTACTACTACTACTACTACTACTACTACTACTACTACTACTACTACTACTACTACTACTACTACTACTACTACTACTACTACTACTACTACTACTACTACTACTACTACTACTACTACTACTACTACTACTACTACTACTACTACTACTACTACTACTACTACTACTACTACTACTACTACTACTACTACTACTACTACTACTACTACTACTACTACTACTACTACTACTACTACTACTACTACTACTACTACTACTACTACTACTACTACTACTACTACTACTACTACTACTACTACTACTACTACTACTACTACTACTACTACTACTACTACTACTACTACTACTACTACTACTACTACTACTACTACTACTACTACTACTACTACTACTACTACTACTACTACTACTACTACTACTACTACTACTACTACTACTACTACTACTACTACTACTACTACTACTACTACTACTACTACTACTACTACTACTACTACTACTACTACTACTACTACTACTACTACTACTACTACTACTACTACTACTACTACTACTACTACTACTACTACTACTACTACTACTACTACTACTACTACTACTACTACTACTACTACTACTACTACTACTACTACTACTACTACTACTACTACTACTACTACTACTACTACTACTACTACTACTACTACTACTACTACTACTACTACTACTACTACTACTACTACTACTACTACTACTACTACTACTACTACTACTACTACTACTACTACTACTACTACTACTACTACTACTACTACTACTACTACTACTACTACTACTACTACTACTACTACTACTACTACTACTACTACTACTACTACTACTACTACTACTACTACTACTACTACTACTACTACTACTACTACTACTACTACTACTACTACTACTACTACTACTACTACTACTACTACTACTACTACTACTACTACTACTACTACTACTACTACTACTACTACTACTACTACTACTACTACTACTACTACTACTACTACTACTACTACTACTACTACTACTACTACTACTACTACTACTACTACTACTACTACTACTACTACTACTACTACTACTACTACTACTACTACTACTACTACTACTACTACTACTACTACTACTACTACTACTACTACTACTACTACTACTACTACTACTACTACTACTACTACTACTACTACTACTACTACTACTACTACTACTACTACTACTACTACTACTACTACTACTACTACTACTACTACTACTACTACTACTACTACTACTACTACTACTACTACTACTACTACTACTACTACTACTACTACTACTACTACTACTACTACTACTACTACTACTACTACTACTACTACTACTACTACTACTACTACTACTACTACTACTACTACTACTACTACTACTACTACTACTACTACTACTACTACTACTACTACTACTACTACTACTACTACTACTACTACTACTACTACTACTACTACTACTACTACTACTACTACTACTACTACTACTACTACTACTACTACTACTACTACTACTACTACTACTACTACTACTACTACTACTACTACTACTACTACTACTACTACTACTACTACTACTACTACTACTACTACTACTACTACTACTACTACTACTACTACTACTACTACTACTACTACTACTACTACTACTACTACTACTACTACTACTACTACTACTACTACTACTACTACTACTACTACTACTACTACTACTACTACTACTACTACTACTACTACTACTACTACTACTACTACTACTACTACTACTACTACTACTACTACTACTACTACTACTACTACTACTACTACTACTACTACTACTACTACTACTACTACTACTACTACTACTACTACTACTACTACTACTACTACTACTACTACTACTACTACTACTACTACTACTACTACTACTACTACTACTACTACTACTACTACTACTACTACTACTACTACTACTACTACTACTACTACTACTACTACTACTACTACTACTACTACTACTACTACTACTACTACTACTACTACTACTACTACTACTACTACTACTACTACTACTACTACTACTACTACTACTACTACTACTACTACTACTACTACTACTACTACTACTACTACTACTACTACTACTACTACTACTACTACTACTACTACTACTACTACTACTACTACTACTACTACTACTACTACTACTACTACTACTACTACTACTACTACTACTACTACTACTACTACTACTACTACTACTACTACTACTACTACTACTACTACTACTACTACTACTACTACTACTACTACTACTACTACTACTACTACTACTACTACTACTACTACTACTACTACTACTACTACTACTACTACTACTACTACTACTACTACTACTACTACTACTACTACTACTACTACTACTACTACTACTACTACTACTACTACT
The DNA here is from genome assembly GCA_025506505.1 of Flaveria sonorensis. Lineage (NCBI taxonomy): Eukaryota > Viridiplantae > Streptophyta > Magnoliopsida > Asterales > Asteraceae > Flaveria > Flaveria sonorensis. Next base: position 20,174 of record JACCIY010001786.1, read on the forward strand.
ACTACTACTACTACTACTACTACTACTACTACTACTACTACTACTACTACTACTACTACTACTACTACTACTACTACTACTACTACTACTACTACTACTACTACTACTACTACTACTACTACTACTACTACTACTACTACTACTACTACTACTACTACTACTACTACTACTACTACTACTACTACTACTACTACTACTACTACTACTACTACTACTACTACTACTACTACTACTACTACTACTACTACTACTACTACTACTACTACTACTACTACTACTACTACTACTACTACTACTACTACTACTACTACTACTACTACTACTACTACTACTACTACTACTACTACTACTACTACTACTACTACTACTACTACTACTACTACTACTACTACTACTACTACTACTACTACTACTACTACTACTACTACTACTACTACTACTACTACTACTACTACTACTACTACTACTACTACTACTACTACTACTACTACTACTACTACTACTACTACTACTACTACTACTACTACTACTACTACTACTACTACTACTACTACTACTACTACTACTACTACTACTACTACTACTACTACTACTACTACTACTACTACTACTACTACTACTACTACTACTACTACTACTACTACTACTACTACTACTACTACTACTACTACTACTACTACTACTACTACTACTACTACTACTACTACTACTACTACTACTACTACTACTACTACTACTACTACTACTACTACTACTACTACTACTACTACTACTACTACTACTACTACTACTACTACTACTACTACTACTACTACTACTACTACTACTACTACTACTACTACTACTACTACTACTACTACTACTACTACTACTACTACTACTACTACTACTACTACTACTACTACTACTACTACTACTACTACTACTACTACTACTACTACTACTACTACTACTACTACTACTACTACTACTACTACTACTACTACTACTACTACTACTACTACTACTACTACTACTACTACTACTACTACTACTACTACTACTACTACTACTACTACTACTACTACTACTACTACTACTACTACTACTACTACTACTACTACTACTACTACTACTACTACTACTACTACTACTACTACTACTACTACTACTACTACTACTACTACTACTACTACTACTACTACTACTACTACTACTACTACTACTACTACTACTACTACTACTACTACTACTACTACTACTACTACTACTACTACTACTACTACTACTACTACTACTACTACTACTACTACTACTACTACTACTACTACTACTACTACTACTACTACTACTACTACTACTACTACTACTACTACTACTACTACTACTACTACTACTACTACTACTACTACTACTACTACTACTACTACTACTACTACTACTACTACTACTACTACTACTACTACTACTACTACTACTACTACTACTACTACTACTACTACTACTACTACTACTACTACTACTACTACTACTACTACTACTACTACTACTACTACTACTACTACTACTACTACTACTACTACTACTACTACTACTACTACTACTACTACTACTACTACTACTACTACTACTACTACTACTACTACTACTACTACTACTACTACTACTACTACTACTACTACTACTACTACTACTACTACTACTACTACTACTACTACTACTACTACTACTACTACTACTACTACTACTACTACTACTACTACTACTACTACTACTACTACTACTACTACTACTACTACTACTACTACTACTACTACTACTACTACTACTACTACTACTACTACTACTACTACTACTACTACTACTACTACTACTACTACTACTACTACTACTACTACTACTACTACTACTACTACTACTACTACTACTACTACTACTACTACTACTACTACTACTACTACTACTACTACTACTACTACTACTACTACTACTACTACTACTACTACTACTACTACTACTACTACTACTACTACTACTACTACTACTACTACTACTACTACTACTACTACTACTACTACTACTACTACTACTACTACTACTACTACTACTACTACTACTACTACTACTACTACTACTACTACTACTACTACTACTACTACTACTACTACTACTACTACTACTACTACTACTACTACTACTACTACTACTACTACTACTACTACTACTACTACTACTACTACTACTACTACTACTACTACTACTACTACTACTACTACTACTACTACTACTACTACTACTACTACTACTACTACTACTACTACTACTACTACTACTACTACTACTACTACTACTACTACTACTACTACTACTACTACTACTACTACTACTACTACTACTACTACTACTACTACTACTACTACTACTACTACTACTACTACTACTACTACTACTACTACTACTACTACTACTACTACTACTACTACTACTACTACTACTACTACTACTACTACTACTACTACTACTACTACTACTACTACTACTACTACTACTACTACTACTACTACTACTACTACTACTACTACTACTACTACTACTACTACTACTACTACTACTACTACTACTACTACTACTACTACTACTACTACTACTACTACTACTACTACTACTACTACTACTACTACTACTACTACTACTACTACTACTACTACTACTACTACTACTACTACTACTACTACTACTACTACTACTACTACTACTACTACTACTACTACTACTACTACTACTACTACTACTACTACTACTACTACTACTACTACTACTACTACTACTACTACTACTACTACTACTACTACTACTACTACTACTACTACTACTACTACTACTACTACTACTACTACTACTACTACTACTACTACTACTACTACTACTACTACTACTACTACTACTACTACTACTACTACTACTACTACTACTACTACTACTACTACTACTACTACTACTACTACTACTACTACTACTACTACTACTACTACTACTACTACTACTACTACTACTACTACTACTACTACTACTACTACTACTACTACTACTACTACTACTACTACTACTACTACTACTACTACTACTACTACTACTACTACTACTACTACTACTACTACTACTACTACTACTACTACTACTACTACTACTACTACTACTACTACTACTACTACTACTACTACTACTACTACTACTACTACTACTACTACTACTACTACTACTACTACTACTACTACTACTACTACTACTACTACTACTACTACTACTACTACTACTACTACTACTACTACTACTACTACTACTACTACTACTACTACTACTACTACTACTACTACTACTACTACTACTACTACTACTACTACTACTACTACTACTACTACTACTACTACTACTACTACTACTACTACTACTACTACTACTACTACTACTACTACTACTACTACTACTACTACTACTACTACTACTACTACTACTACTACTACTACTACTACTACTACTACTACTACTACTACTACTACTACTACTACTACTACTACTACTACTACTACTACTACTACTACTACTACTACTACTACTACTACTACTACTACTACTACTACTACTACTACTACTACTACTACTACTACTACTACTACTACTACTACTACTACTACTACTACTACTACTACTACTACTACTACTACTACTACTACTACTACTACTACTACTACTACTACTACTACTACTACTACTACTACTACTACTACTACTACTACTACTACTACTACTACTACTACTACTACTACTACTACTACTACTACTACTACTACTACTACTACTACTACTACTACTACTACTACTACTACTACTACTACTACTACTACTACTACTACTACTACTACTACTACTACTACTACTACTACTACTACTACTACTACTACTACTACTACTACTACTACTACTACTACTACTACTACTACTACTACTACTACTACTACTACTACTACTACTACTACTACTACTACTACTACTACTACTACTACTACTACTACTACTACTACTACTACTACTACTACTACTACTACTACTACTACTACTACTACTACTACTACTACTACTACTACTACTACTACTACTACTACTACTACTACTACTACTACTACTACTACTACTACTACTACTACTACTACTACTACTACTACTACTACTACTACTACTACTACTACTACTACTACTACTACTACTACTACTACTACTACTACTACTACTACTACTACTACTACTACTACTACTACTACTACTACTACTACTACTACTACTACTACTACTACTACTACTACTACTACTACTACTACTACTACTACTACTACTACTACTACTACTACTACTACTACTACTACTACTACTACTACTACTACTACTACTACTACTACTACTACTACTACTACTACTACTACTACTACTACTACTACTACTACTACTACTACTACTACTACTACTACTACTACTACTACTACTACTACTACTACTACTACTACTACTACTACTACTACTACTACTACTACTACTACTACTACTACTACTACTACTACTACTACTACTACTACTACTACTACTACTACTACTACTACTACTACTACTACTACTACTACTACTACTACTACTACTACTACTACTACTACTACTACTACTACTACTACTACTACTACTACTACTACTACTACTACTACTACTACTACTACTACTACTACTACTACTACTACTACTACTACTACTACTACTACTACTACTACTACTACTACTACTACTACTACTACTACTACTACTACTACTACTACTACTACTACTACTACTACTACTACTACTACTACTACTACTACTACTACTACTACTACTACTACTACTACTACTACTACTACTACTACTACTACTACTACTACTACTACTACTACTACTACTACTACTACTACTACTACTACTACTACTACTACTACTACTACTACTACTACTACTACTACTACTACTACTACTACTACTACTACTACTACTACTACTACTACTACTACTACTACTACTACTACTACTACTACTACTACTACTACTACTACTACTACTACTACTACTACTACTACTACTACTACTACTACTACTACTACTACTACTACTACTACTACTACTACTACTACTACTACTACTACTACTACTACTACTACTACTACTACTACTACTACTACTACTACTACTACTACTACTACTACTACTACTACTACTACTACTACTACTACTACTACTACTACTACTACTACTACTACTACTACTACTACTACTACTACTACTACTACTACTACTACTACTACTACTACTACTACTACTACTACTACTACTACTACTACTACTACTACTACTACTACTACTACTACTACTACTACTACTACTACTACTACTACTACTACTACTACTACTACTACTACTACTACTACTACTACTACTACTACTACTACTACTACTACTACTACTACTACTACTACTACTACTACTACTACTACTACTACTACTACTACTACTACTACTACTACTACTACTACTACTACTACTACTACTACTACTACTACTACTACTACTACTACTACTACTACTACTACTACTACTACTACTACTACTACTACTACTACTACTACTACTACTACTACTACTACTACTACTACTACTACTACTACTACTACTACTACTACTACTACTACTACTACTACTACTACTACTACTACTACTACTACTACTACTACTACTACTACTACTACTACTACTACTACTACTACTACTACTACTACTACTACTACTACTACTACTACTACTACTACTACTACTACTACTACTACTACTACTACTACTACTACTACTACTACTACTACTACTACTACTACTACTACTACTACTACTACTACTACTACTACTACTACTACTACTACTACTACTACTACTACTACTACTACTACTACTACTACTACTACTACTACTACTACTACTACTACTACTACTACTACTACTACTACTACTACTACTACTACTACTACTACTACTACTACTACTACTACTACTACTACTACTACTACTACTACTACTACTACTACTACTACTACTACTACTACTACTACTACTACTACTACTACTACTACTACTACTACTACTACTACTACTACTACTACTACTACTACTACTACTACTACTACTACTACTACTACTACTACTACTACTACTACTACTACTACTACTACTACTACTACTACTACTACTACTACTACTACTACTACTACTACTACTACTACTACTACTACTACTACTACTACTACTACTACTACTACTACTACTACTACTACTACTACTACTACTACTACTACTACTACTACTACTACTACTACTACTACTACTACTACTACTACTACTACTACTACTACTACTACTACTACTACTACTACTACTACTACTACTACTACTACTACTACTACTACTACTACTACTACTACTACTACTACTACTACTACTACTACTACTACTACTACTACTACTACTACTACTACTACTACTACTACTACTACTACTACTACTACTACTACTACTACTACTACTACTACTACTACTACTACTACTACTACTACTACTACTACTACTACTACTACTACTACTACTACTACTACTACTACTACTACTACTACTACTACTACTACTACTACTACTACTACTACTACTACTACTACTACTACTACTACTACTACTACTACTACTACTACTACTACTACTACTACTACTACTACTACTACTACTACTACTACTACTACTACTACTACTACTACTACTACTACTACTACTACTACTACTACTACTACTACTACTACTACTACTACTACTACTACTACTACTACTACTACTACTACTACTACTACTACTACTACTACTACTACTACTACTACTACTACTACTACTACTACTACTACTACTACTACTACTACTACTACTACTACTACTACTACTACTACTACTACTACTACTACTACTACTACTACTACTACTACTACTACTACTACTACTACTACTACTACTACTACTACTACTACTACTACTACTACTACTACTACTACTACTACTACTACTACTACTACTACTACTACTACTACTACTACTACTACTACTACTACTACTACTACTACTACTACTACTACTACTACTACTACTACTACTACTACTACTACTACTACTACTACTACTACTACTACTACTACTACTACTACTACTACTACTACTACTACTACTACTACTACTACTACTACTACTACTACTACTACTACTACTACTACTACTACTACTACTACTACTACTACTACTACTACTACTACTACTACTACTACTACTACTACTACTACTACTACTACTACTACTACTACTACTACTACTACTACTACTACTACTACTACTACTACTACTACTACTACTACTACTACTACTACTACTACTACTACTACTACTACTACTACTACTACTACTACTACTACTACTACTACTACTACTACTACTACTACTACTACTACTACTACTACTACTACTACTACTACTACTACTACTACTACTACTACTACTACTACTACTACTACTACTACTACTACTACTACTACTACTACTACTACTACTACTACTACTACTACTACTACTACTACTACTACTACTACTACTACTACTACTACTACTACTACTACTACTACTACTACTACTACTACTACTACTACTACTACTACTACTACTACTACTACTACTACTACTACTACTACTACTACTACTACTACTACTACTACTACTACTACTACTACTACTACTACTACTACTACTACTACTACTACTACTACTACTACTACTACTACTACTACTACTACTACTACTACTACTACTACTACTACTACTACTACTACTACTACTACTACTACTACTACTACTACTACTACTACTACTACTACTACTACTACTACTACTACTACTACTACTACTACTACTACTACTACTACTACTACTACTACTACTACTACTACTACTACTACTACTACTACTACTACTACTACTACTACTACTACTACTACTACTACTACTACTACTACTACTACTACTACTACTACTACTACTACTACTACTACTACTACTACTACTACTACTACTACTACTACTACTACTACTACTACTACTACTACTACTACTACTACTACTACTACTACTACTACTACTACTACTACTACTACTACTACTACTACTACTACTACTACTACTACTACTACTACTACTACTACTACTACTACTACTACTACTACTACTACTACTACTACTACTACTACTACTACTACTACTACTACTACTACTACTACTACTACTACTACTACTACTACTACTACTACTACTACTACTACTACTACTACTACTACTACTACTACTACTACTACTACTACTACTACTACTACTACTACTACTACTACTACTACTACTACTACTACTACTACTACTACTACTACTACTACTACTACTACTACTACTACTACTACTACTACTACTACTACTACTACTACTACTACTACTACTACTACTACTACTACTACTACTACTACTACTACTACTACTACTACTACTACTACTACTACTACTACTACTACTACTACTACTACTACTACTACTACTACTACTACTACTACTACTACTACTACTACTACTACTACTACTACTACTACTACTACTACTACTACTACTACTACTACTACTACTACTACTACTACTACTACTACTACTACTACTACTACTACTACTACTACTACTACTACTACTACTACTACTACTACTACTACTACTACTACTACTACTACTACTACTACTACTACTACTACTACTACTACTACTACTACTACTACTACTACTACTACTACTACTACTACTACTACTACTACTACTACTACTACTACTACTACTACTACTACTACTACTACTACTACTACTACTACTACTACTACTACTACTACTACTACTACTACTACTACTACTACTACTACTACTACTACTACTACTACTACTACTACTACTACTACTACTACTACTACTACTACTACTACTACTACTACTACTACTACTACTACTACTACTACTACTACTACTACTACTACTACTACTACTACTACTACTACTACTACTACTACTACTACTACTACTACTACTACTACTACTACTACTACTACTACTACTACTACTACTACTACTACTACTACTACTACTACTACTACTACTACTACTACTACTACTACTACTACTACTACTACTACTACTACTACTACTACTACTACTACTACTACTACTACTACTACTACTACTACTACTACTACTACTACTACTACTACTACTACTACTACTACTACTACTACTACTACTACTACTACTACTACTACTACTACTACTACTACTACTACTACTACTACTACTACTACTACTACTACTACTACTACTACTACTACTACTACTACTACTACTACTACTACTACTACTACTACTACTACTACTACTACTACTACTACTACTACTACTACTACTACTACTACTACTACTACTACTACTACTACTACTACTACTACTACTACTACTACTACTACTACTACTACTACTACTACTACTACTACTACTACTACTACTACTACTACTACTACTACTACTACTACTACTACTACTACTACTACTACTACTACTACTACTACTACTACTACTACTACTACTACTACTACTACTACTACTACTACTACTACTACTACTACTACTACTACTACTACTACTACTACTACTACTACTACTACTACTACTACTACTACTACTACTACTACTACTACTACTACTACTACTACTACTACTACTACTACTACTACTACTACTACTACTACTACTACTACTACTACTACTACTACTACTACTACTACTACTACTACTACTACTACTACTACTACTACTACTACTACTACTACTACTACTACTACTACTACTACTACTACTACTACTACTACTACTACTACTACTACTACTACTACTACTACTACTACTACTACTACTACTACTACTACTACTACTACTACTACTACTACTACTACTACTACTACTACTACTACTACTACTACTACTACTACTACTACTACTACTACTACTACTACTACTACTACTACTACTACTACTACTACTACTACTACTACTACTACTACTACTACTACTACTACTACTACTACTACTACTACTACTACTACTACTACTACTACTACTACTACTACTACTACTACTACTACTACTACTACTACTACTACTACTACTACTACTACTACTACTACTACTACTACTACTACTACTACTACTACTACTACTACTACTACTACTACTACTACTACTACTACTACTACTACTACTACTACTACTACTACTACTACTACTACTACTACTACTACTACTACTACTACTACTACTACTACTACTACTACTACTACTACTACTACTACTACTACTACTACTACTACTACTACTACTACTACTACTACTACTACTACTACTACTACTACTACTACTACTACTACTACTACTACTACTACTACTACTACTACTACTACTACTACTACTACTACTACTACTACTACTACTACTACTACTACTACTACTACTACTACTACTACTACTACTACTACTACTACTACTACTACTACTACTACTACTACTACTACTACTACTACTACTACTACTACTACTACTACTACTACTACTACTACTACTACTACTACTACTACTACTACTACTACTACTACTACTACTACTACTACTACTACTACTACTACTACTACTACTACTACTACTACTACTACTACTACTACTACTACTACTACTACTACTACTACTACTACTACTACTACTACTACTACTACTACTACTACTACTACTACTACTACTACTACTACTACTACTACTACTACTACTACTACTACTACTACTACTACTACTACTACTACTACTACTACTACTACTACTACTACTACTACTACTACTACTACTACTACTACTACTACTACTACTACTACTACTACTACTACTACTACTACTACTACTACTACTACTACTACTACTACTACTACTACTACTACTACTACTACTACTACTACTACTACTACTACTACTACTACTACTACTACTACTACTACTACTACTACTACTACTACTACTACTACTACTACTACTACTACTACTACTACTACTACTACTACTACTACTACTACTACTACTACTACTACTACTACTACTACTACTACTACTACTACTACTACTACTACTACTACTACTACTACTACTACTACTACTACTACTACTACTACTACTACTACTACTACTACTACTACTACTACTACTACTACTACTACTACTACTACTACTACTACTACTACTACTACTACTACTACTACTACTACTACTACTACTACTACTACTACTACTACTACTACTACTACTACTACTACTACTACTACTACTACTACTACTACTACTACTACTACTACTACTACTACTACTACTACTACTACTACTACTACTACTACTACTACTACTACTACTACTACTACTACTACTACTACTACTACTACTACTACTACTACTACTACTACTACTACTACTACTACTACTACTACTACTACTACTACTACTACTACTACTACTACTACTACTACTACTACTACTACTACTACTACTACTACTACTACTACTACTACTACTACTACTACTACTACTACTACTACTACTACTACTACTACTACTACTACTACTACTACTACTACTACTACTACTACTACTACTACTACTACTACTACTACTACTACTACTACTACTACTACTACTACTACTACTACTACTACTACTACTACTACTACTACTACTACTACTACTACTACTACTACTACTACTACTACTACTACTACTACTACTACTACTACTACTACTACTACTACTACTACTACTACTACTACTACTACTACTACTACTACTACTACTACTACTACTACTACTACTACTACTACTACTACTACTACTACTACTACTACTACTACTACTACTACTACTACTACTACTACTACTACTACTACTACTACTACTACTACTACTACTACTACTACTACTACTACTACTACTACTACTACTACTACTACTACTACTACTACTACTACTACTACTACTACTACTACTACTACTACTACTACTACTACTACTACTACTACTACTACTACTACTACTACTACTACTACTACTACTACTACTACTACTACTACTACTACTACTACTACTACTACTACTACTACTACTACTACTACTACTACTACTACTACTACTACTACTACTACTACTACTACTACTACTACTACTACTACTACTACTACTACTACTACTACTACTACTACTACTACTACTACTACTACTACTACTACTACTACTACTACTACTACTACTACTACTACTACTACTACTACTACTACTACTACTACTACTACTACTACTACTACTACTACTACTACTACTACTACTACTACTACTACTACTACTACTACTACTACTACTACTACTACTACTACTACTACTACTACTACTACTACTACTACTACTACTACTACTACTACTACTACTACTACTACTACTACTACTACTACTACTACTACTACTACTACTACTACTACTACTACTACTACTACTACTACTACTACTACTACTACTACTACTACTACTACTACTACTACTACTACTACTACTACTACTACTACTACTACTACTACTACTACTACTACTACTACTACTACTACTACTACTACTACTACTACTACTACTACTACTACTACTACTACTACTACTACTACTACTACTACTACTACTACTACTACTACTACTACTACTACTACTACTACTACTACTACTACTACTACTACTACTACTACTACTACTACTACTACTACTACTACTACTACTACTACTACTACTACTACTACTACTACTACTACTACTACTACTACTACTACTACTACTACTACTACTACTACTACTACTACTACTACTACTACTACTACTACTACTACTACTACTACTACTACTACTACTACTACTACTACTACTACTACTACTACTACTACTACTACTACTACTACTACTACTACTACTACTACTACTACTACTACTACTACTACTACTACTACTACTACTACTACTACTACTACTACTACTACTACTACTACTACTACTACTACTACTACTACTACTACTACTACTACTACTACTACTACTACTACTACTACTACTACTACTACTACTACTACTACTACTACTACTACTACTACTACTACTACTACTACTACTACTACTACTACTACTACTACTACTACTACTACTACTACTACTACTACTACTACTACTACTACTACTACTACTACTACTACTACTACTACTACTACTACTACTACTACTACTACTACTACTACTACTACTACTACTACTACTACTACTACTACTACTACTACTACTACTACTACTACTACTACTACTACTACTACTACTACTACTACTACTACTACTACTACTACTACTACTACTACTACTACTACTACTACTACTACTACTACTACTACTACTACTACTACTACTACTACTACTACTACTACTACTACTACTACTACTACTACTACTACTACTACTACTACTACTACTACTACTACTACTACTACTACTACTACTACTACTACTACTACTACTACTACTACTACTACTACTACTACTACTACTACTACTACTACTACTACTACTACTACTACTACTACTACTACTACTACTACTACTACTACTACTACTACTACTACTACTACTACTACTACTACTACTACTACTACTACTACTACTACTACTACTACTACTACTACTACTACTACTACTACTACTACTACTACTACTACTACTACTACTACTACTACTACTACTACTACTACTACTACTACTACTACTACTACTACTACTACTACTACTACTACTACTACTACTACTACTACTACTACTACTACTACTACTACTACTACTACTACTACTACTACTACTACTACTACTACTACTACTACTACTACTACTACTACTACTACTACTACTACTACTACTACTACTACTACTACTACTACTACTACTACTACTACTACTACTACTACTACTACTACTACTACTACTACTACTACTACTACTACTACTACTACTACTACTACTACTACTACTACTACTACTACTACTACTACTACTACTACTACTACTACTACTACTACTACTACTACTACTACTACTACTACTACTACTACTACTACTACTACTACTACTACTACTACTACTACTACTACTACTACTACTACTACTACTACTACTACTACTACTACTACTACTACTACTACTACTACTACTACTACTACTACTACTACTACTACTACTACTACTACTACTACTACTACTACTACTACTACTACTACTACTACTACTACTACTACTACTACTACTACTACTACTACTACTACTACTACTACTACTACTACTACTACTACTACTACTACTACTACTACTACTACTACTACTACTACTACTACTACTACTACTACTACTACTACTACTACTACTACTACTACTACTACTACTACTACTACTACTACTACTACTACTACTACTACTACTACTACTACTACTACTACTACTACTACTACTACTACTACTACTACTACTACTACTACTACTACTACTACTACTACTACTACTACTACTACTACTACTACTACTACTACTACTACTACTACTACTACTACTACTACTACTACTACTACTACTACTACTACTACTACTACTACTACTACTACTACTACTACTACTACTACTACTACTACTACTACTACTACTACTACTACTACTACTACTACTACTACTACTACTACTACTACTACTACTACTACTACTACTACTACTACTACTACTACTACTACTACTACTACTACTACTACTACTACTACTACTACTACTACTACTACTACTACTACTACTACTACTACTACTACTACTACTACTACTACTACTACTACTACTACTACTACTACTACTACTACTACTACTACTACTACTACTACTACTACTACTACTACTACTACTACTACTACTACTACTACTACTACTACTACTACTACTACTACTACTACTACTACTACTACTACTACTACTACTACTACTACTACTACTACTACTACTACTACTACTACTACTACTACTACTACTACTACTACTACTACTACTACTACTACTACTACTACTACTACTACTACTACTACTACTACTACTACTACTACTACTACTACTACTACTACTACTACTACTACTACTACTACTACTACTACTACTACTACTACTACTACTACTACTACTACTACTACTACTACTACTACTACTACTACTACTACTACTACTACTACTACTACTACTACTACTACTACTACTACTACTACTACTACTACTACTACTACTACTACTACTACTACTACTACTACTACTACTACTACTACTACTACTACTACTACTACTACTACTACTACTACTACTACTACTACTACTACTACTACTACTACTACTACTACTACTACTACTACTACTACTACTACTACTACTACTACTACTACTACTACTACTACTACTACTACTACTACTACTACTACTACTACTACTACTACTACTACTACTACTACTACTACTACTACTACTACTACTACTACTACTACTACTACTACTACTACTACTACTACTACTACTACTACTACTACTACTACTACTACTACTACTACTACTACTACTACTACTACTACTACTACTACTACTACTACTACTACTACTACTACTACTACTACTACTACTACTACTACTACTACTACTACTACTACTACTACTACTACTACTACTACTACTACTACTACTACTACTACTACTACTACTACTACTACTACTACTACTACTACTACTACTACTACTACTACTACTACTACTACTACTACTACTACTACTACTACTACTACTACTACTACTACTACTACTACTACTACTACTACTACTACTACTACTACTACTACTACTACTACTACTACTACTACTACTACTACTACTACTACTACTACTACTACTACTACTACTACTACTACTACTACTACTACTACTACTACTACTACTACTACTACTACTACTACTACTACTACTACTACTACTACTACTACTACTACTACTACTACTACTACTACTACTACTACTACTACTACTACTACTACTACTACTACTACTACTACTACTACTACTACTACTACTACTACTACTACTACTACTACTACTACTACTACTACTACTACTACTACTACTACTACTACTACTACTACTACTACTACTACTACTACTACTACTACTACTACTACTACTACTACTACTACTACTACTACTACTACTACTACTACTACTACTACTACTACTACTACTACTACTACTACTACTACTACTACTACTACTACTACTACTACTACTACTACTACTACTACTACTACTACTACTACTACTACTACTACTACTACTACTACTACTACTACTACTACTACTACTACTACTACTACTACTACTACTACTACTACTACTACTACTACTACTACTACTACTACTACTACTACTACTACTACTACTACTACTACTACTACTACTACTACTACTACTACTACTACTACTACTACTACTACTACTACTACTACTACTACTACTACTACTACTACTACTACTACTACTACTACTACTACTACTACTACTACTACTACTACTACTACTACTACTACTACTACTACTACTACTACTACTACTACTACTACTACTACTACTACTACTACTACTACTACTACTACTACTACTACTACTACTACTACTACTACTACTACTACTACTACTACTACTACTACTACTACTACTACTACTACTACTACTACTACTACTACTACTACTACTACTACTACTACTACTACTACTACTACTACTACTACTACTACTACTACTACTACTACTACTACTACTACTACTACTACTACTACTACTACTACTACTACTACTACTACTACTACTACTACTACTACTACTACTACTACTACTACTACTACTACTACTACTACTACTACTACTACTACTACTACTACTACTACTACTACTACTACTACTACTACTACTACTACTACTACTACTACTACTACTACTACTACTACTACTACTACTACTACTACTACTACTACTACTACTACTACTACTACTACTACTACTACTACTACTACTACTACTACTACTACTACTACTACTACTACTACTACTACTACTACTACTACTACTACTACTACTACTACTACTACTACTACTACTACTACTACTACTACTACTACTACTACTACTACTACTACTACTACTACTACTACTACTACTACTACTACTACTACTACTACTACTACTACTACTACTACTACTACTACTACTACTACTACTACTACTACTACTACTACTACTACTACTACTACTACTACTACTACTACTACTACTACTACTACTACTACTACTACTACTACTACTACTACTACTACTACTACTACTACTACTACTACTACTACTACTACTACTACTACTACTACTACTACTACTACTACTACTACTACTACTACTACTACTACTACTACTACTACTACTACTACTACTACTACTACTACTACTACTACTACTACTACTACTACTACTACTACTACTACTACTACTACTACTACTACTACTACTACTACTACTACTACTACTACTACTACTACTACTACTACTACTACTACTACTACTACTACTACTACTACTACTACTACTACTACTACTACTACTACTACTACTACTACTACTACTACTACTACTACTACTACTACTACTACTACTACTACTACTACTACTACTACTACTACTACTACTACTACTACTACTACTACTACTACTACTACTACTACTACTACTACTACTACTACTACTACTACTACTACTACTACTACTACTACTACTACTACTACTACTACTACTACTACTACTACTACTACTACTACTACTACTACTACTACTACTACTACTACTACTACTACTACTACTACTACTACTACTACTACTACTACTACTACTACTACTACTACTACTACTACTACTACTACTACTACTACTACTACTACTACTACTACTACTACTACTACTACTACTACTACTACTACTACTACTACTACTACTACTACTACTACTACTACTACTACTACTACTACTACTACTACTACTACTACTACTACTACTACTACTACTACTACTACTACTACTACTACTACTACTACTACTACTACTACTACTACTACTACTACTACTACTACTACTACTACTACTACTACTACTACTACTACTACTACTACTACTACTACTACTACTACTACTACTACTACTACTACTACTACTACTACTACTACTACTACTACTACTACTACTACTACTACTACTACTACTACTACTACTACTACTACTACTACTACTACTACTACTACTACTACTACTACTACTACTACTACTACTACTACTACTACTACTACTACTACTACTACTACTACTACTACTACTACTACTACTACTACTACTACTACTACTACTACTACTACTACTACTACTACTACTACTACTACTACTACTACTACTACTACTACTACTACTACTACTACTACTACTACTACTACTACTACTACTACTACTACTACTACTACTACTACTACTACTACTACTACTACTACTACTACTACTACTACTACTACTACTACTACTACTACTACTACTACTACTACTACTACTACTACTACTACTACTACTACTACTACTACTACTACTACTACTACTACTACTACTACTACTACTACTACTACTACTACTACTACTACTACTACTACTACTACTACTACTACTACTACTACTACTACTACTACTACTACTACTACTACTACTACTACTACTACTACTACTACTACTACTACTACTACTACTACTACTACTACTACTACTACTACTACTACTACTACTACTACTACTACTACTACTACTACTACTACTACTACTACTACTACTACTACTACTACTACTACTACTACTACTACTACTACTACTACTACTACTACTACTACTACTACTACTACTACTACTACTACTACTACTACTACTACTACTACTACTACTACTACTACTACTACTACTACTACTACTACTACTACTACTACTACTACTACTACTACTACTACTACTACTACTACTACTACTACTACTACTACTACTACTACTACTACTACTACTACTACTACTACTACTACTACTACTACTACTACTACTACTACTACTACTACTACTACTACTACTACTACTACTACTACTACTACTACTACTACTACTACTACTACTACTACTACTACTACTACTACTACTACTACTACTACTACTACTACTACTACTACTACTACTACTACTACTACTACTACTACTACTACTACTACTACTACTACTACTACTACTACTACTACTACTACTACTACTACTACTACTACTACTACTACTACTACTACTACTACTACTACTACTACTACTACTACTACTACTACTACTACTACTACTACTACTACTACTACTACTACTACTACTACTACTACTACTACT
>JACCIY010000935.1:0-46030 GCA_025506505.1 Flaveria sonorensis
TTTAACTCAAACGTATCAGCGTTGTAGAACCATCTCAAAATTGTTTCGACTTTTGAGTTCCATCAATAACTTTCAATCCAGGATTAGTTACCTTCTCAAAATATTGATCGCTAAAGCATCCAAAAATTTTTCTTCTCCAACCTCTTTATCACCATCTTTTCTTTTCTTTTTCAATGACTAAAAATATATTTTATCTTCTTGGTCACATCTCGTTTGCAAAAATGAACTCATTCTGCTTATACCTCTATTCAATAACTGTACAAAAATTTCTCCTGACTTGCTCTAGTCGGATTGATTAATGGCAGTTTATTCAACTCCTTCAAATCTTGAACAGGAAGCTTTATAATGCTCGAGAAAAAATGATATACATCACAAATTGCATTAACTCTTTTTATCAAAATGCATCAAATACCTCGTCGTATTTCCATGCCATAATTTTTACTTCCTTGGTCATGTCAGGAACAATCATTGCATTAAGCAATTCTGAAATTGTTTGTCCTTTTTGTAACACATTACTAACCAAATCACCTGTCGTCCGAGCTTTATTCCATAATTGCTTCTGTTCAATTGAAACTTGATATGCTTGACTCTTAGTTTCAGGAAACATTTTCATTAGCTCTTTCCTTCTTTCATACACATTACCCTTCATCACCATGGATTTAATCTCTTGAGGTTTTAACATCCTCGTTCTCTTTGTTATCTCTAAATATGTGGATTATCCATGTCAAGTACAATCATTTTATTTGTTTGCTTTTTCGTTGCTTGAAAAATTCTTACCAAATTTCTTAAAGATTCTGCTTGTAATCTATTAAGCTTCTTCATTGGATAATTTCTTGATTGTAGCCACATTCTCAAAGCAGTTACATTCATGTCAGGATTAGGATGATGTAACTCAGATGTTGAGAGTTCCTCAATATTTATGCTCTCTTGAAGAGGATTCCACTCTCCATGCTCTACAATTATCTAGTCAGGATCAATAGGAGCAACAGATTCAGCAGTAATACATTTCTCAAACTCTTCATTAATTTGAGATACTATTAAACCATCAAGAAATACTCTATTATACTTCATCTTGATCAAGTAGTTATACCTGTCTTCAATGTCTACAGGTACATCTTCTTATATTGTCTCAATTGGTGAAAAATTTTCATTAACATTAGCTTCAACTAAATCTTCATCTTCCAAAACCTTATCATACCAGTCATCACTAAACTCAGCTTCTAGATCCTTAAGAGCTCCTATGGTCTCTTGAGTATCTGACTCCTCTTCTTCTTCACTTGCAGGTTCATCAACAATCTTTTGCACTTTTGTTGATGATTCAAGTAAAACTGAAACATCTATATCATCAATTTTACTTTTACCTTTATCTATTTCAGCTATTTTTTCAACATCTATTGGAGTGATTTCAGAAATAATCATAACTTCTGGAGATGAAGACTTTTGACTTTCTTTTATTCTTTCTATTTCTTCTTTTAAAGCTTCATTTCCTTCTTTCAACTTATTGAATTTTTCTTCCATCAGATCATACTCTTTCATCATAACTTCAAAAGTTTTTATATTATCTTCTTTATTTTTCTCAAGATCAGCAATTCCTTCATCTTTCTTTGGTAGATCTTCTTTCAACTTCTCATTTTCTTCTTTTAACTCCTCTATAAGCTTCAATTGCTTAGAGTTTTCTTCTTTCAAATCTTCAATAATCTGCTAAAATTTGTTTCTTCAGCCACATGAGTATCTTGTTGAGGCAAGCTTACAAATTCATTGTGTATCTTAGCTTCAAATACTTTAAAATCTTGAACATTCTCATTGAATTCAACTTGTTCTTCAGTTTCAACCATTTCTTTAATCATCCCCATAATCTCCTTAACATTTTGACTTTCTTTAACAACATCTTCAGCTTGATCTACTTCATTAACATCTTCATGACTTTCTTCAATAACTTCTTCATTAACTTCTTCAGTTTCTTGATCAGCTTCATGTACTTCTTCATGAACTAATTCCATAACATTACCTTCATTTCCACCTTCATTGTTATCATCATCATCTAAAGAAGAACTTGAACTTTCATCATCATCATCATTCTTATCATCATCACCTTCATCTTCATCATCATCAGATTGTTCTTGAGGTATTTCTTTAATAAGATCATTTGGATCAATTGGTTCTTCCTCAATCAAGTGAAAGTGATCTATAGCAATATCCACCTCATCATTTGCAACATTTCTCATGTATTCAAACATAGGTACATTTTGTGCACCTGTGATCATAGCAAGTCTTTTGTAAGATATTTCTGACATATGTTCCAGTATCATTGTTTCTCCACCAACACCATGAACATGAATATCTGGATTCTCTTCATTGATTATTATTTGTAAGAATCTAGGATACATCAAGTACTTATTCCCAATTCCTTTCTCCAGATTAAAAATGAAACCATTAAGAATCCATTTTGACATGTTAAACCTTTTGTTAGTTGCCAGAGCTACAATAGGAGATGCTATGTCAACTGGAAATGAATTCCATCCTGCACTTCTTTTTGACATGCAGTGCTGGAATATATAACATAATAACTTTCAATGGTTGTAAACTCGTGCTCTGAAAAATTGTTTCTTCGGGAAATTGTCTAGGTGACCCATAGCTATGAAAGATTGTTTAAAAGATAATTAAGCTAAGTCTTCTGGGTCATTGTGTCCCAATTTCAATGCTTCTCTAATTGAATCTTTAGAAACTTCAATCATTCTAACATTTGTTATAAATCCCCTTACAACTTTTCTACCATCATCATTGATTTCAACTGTGGCTGTGTTCTAAAATTTCTTTATCAATCGTGCATATATGACTGGTTGATAGCACATAGCATATACATATTTAGTTCACAATAAGAACCTTATCATCTCTTCATAGCTAACAACATCTTATACATCTTCATTTAATAATGCTGCCACATTACGCTTTGGCTCAAACTTTAACTCATCCATCTGCAAAAATGAAACAAGAAATTTAGACACTTTGAATTTTAACACTTAAAATCAATGAAATTTATAGAAATTTAAAGAATTAGTATGTTTTAAAAATTCAATTTTTATTTAAAAATTCAAAAATTTACTGTTCATCTTCAACAGTTCGACTGATGAAGAATCATCATCAGGAACAATTTTGATGAAAACCTGATTTGAATGTATCAATATGATCGAAATCAAGTTTATATCAACAATCAATCATCAATTTCAGTTCTAAATTCCATTTTGTTCACACATTTCAAATATTCCAATCGACTAGGGTTCATACGCCTGTATAGCATTGAAACGCCCAAACAAAATCGACCTTTAAACTTGAAATTTGTATGAATTTGATCAAGTACTTATTTTTAGAATCAGAAATGAACACTATCGAACACAAGTTTAGAACATAAATCAATCAAAATCTGAGAATCAATGGTAATCGAGAGTCAGGTGTGAGAGTTCAGGGGTGTTTTGAGTGAATGAAATGACTGAAATCACAAAGTGTTGTATTTATACTAAGTGAAACTTTTAGGCGCATGAGCACTGTTTGTGCGCATGAAGTTGATTTTTACACTAAGTATTTAGGGGCATGAGCACTATTTGTGCGTATGAGGTTAGTCGTATGAGCACTGTTAAGACACATAAGCACTGTTAAGGCGCTTTTGCACTGTTCAGGCGCATGGGTCTAGCTGAAACGCGCAACACTTGGTAATTTTTTACTTGATACGCCCAATTCTTGAAAGTCTGGTATTGTGCAGGCGCATGACTATGGATGAAACGCCCAACACTTAACCATAATTTCAGACTTATGACAACTGTTTAGGCTCATGAGGATGTCTAAAACGCCCAACACTTGTACAAATTCTGAAAAATCATCATGCTCCTAATTTTGGACTTTTTAACACTGTTTAGGCGCATGAGATAACTTTCATGAGTCTAACACTTGTAATTTTCAAGTCTTCCACCTGAACACTGTTTAAACTCATTAGTACTGTTCATATATTAATTTTTTAAACAATTTGTCAAATTTTGACTTTCACCCAAAATTTACATAATTGACCTCAATTTTGAACTTTTGACATTTCAAACTTTTATTTTTTATTTTTGATCATTTTATGCTTTGACCTTTTTATTTTTGTTTTAATTTTTCAAAAAAACAATTTCTCGTCATTTTAGTCTCTAATTTTAACAAATAATCTCATATTACAATGTTGCAAGAAGCTTTTCCACTTTAAAATGTTTTTCAGGTTCATTTTTACATTATATCAAACACACATATGCTTGAACTTTTTAGCTTTATCCTTTCCATTCAAAACACTAAATTTTGATTTTTCATATCTTGAAATTTGAATTATTTTCTCTTAGACTTTTTACTGTTTTTACTCCCCCTAAACTTTTAAGTTTAACAAAACTTAGAAGTTTCTTGAATTTGTCACATGAAGATCACACTAATCATTGTTAATATGCCAGCACACAGAAAACATGTAAAAATCAAAATTAAAGCAGAATAAAAATCTAATATTTACAATTGAATCAATGTCTGCAGTGAGATCATATCAGTTAAGATCAACACATTGAAATAAAAAAAATGATGGATAGTCATAGACAGTGAATAAATCCTGATCAAGTGTATTTCAGGTCAGCATTTCTGCAGCAAAGGAGACACGAGATCTAAGGATGGAAAATGAGTGCATTTAGCAAGATATTCAGCACACTTACCTTTTCAATTCTTGGATTGATTAAGGTATAATTAGATATGACATTATGCAGTCACACTTAGACTTAGAGAGGTTAATTCTCATAAAGATATGAAAGAAGTCATTGTTCTTAACTTGTTAACCAGACATATATATAACCAGATCTCATTTGGTGTTTGTGCACATTGGCATCTTGTTGCATCAGTGAGAATATCCAGGTCTGTAATCAATTACAACAAATGATATCTCATCACTTCAGGTCTATGATGACTCATAACAGAAAAGTGTTAGATGCTTTAAATAATTAGAGCTCTTGGTTATTCATATCACCATCAGGTGTGAGATTATGTCTTAACAAGCAATCAATTTGAGAAATCAACACTACTCATTAGTGCTAAGATTGATAGACATGAATACATGAGTGATTTAGTTTAATCACAAGAATTTACTTTTTCAGTCTAATTGCATGAACTTACTTACACATCATATCTGATCATGTCAGACTTTATTATCGAGTGAAGTATGCAACTGATCATACTAATGTATCTATCATTTCTCATATATCGCAATGACAGATTCATCCTAAATAATGAATTAACATAGAAAAACTCTATTTTTTGTAGTTTTTGTTTTATATTTTTATCTTTTAATTTTTCAATTTTCTATTTTTGTATTTGGTTTTGTTTTTTTTTTCTAAAAAACATGCACACACAAAATACAATCAGGCAATTAACTTTGACAGTGTCTCTTGCTGTGTCCTATTCAGGTAAGGGAGGGTTCAGATCATATGTAGACTCAATTAACTGAAATACTCAAAAACCAATTTTTAAATGAGGTTAATAAGACCAATTGACTCTACCAAATACTCAAACTGTCATGGTAAGAAGGCTTTAGTAAAAAGGTCAGGCAACTGTTTTTTAGTTGCAATTTGAATCAGAATGATTAAACCTTTTTCAGAGTTATCTCTGAGAAAATGATATCGAATCTCGATATGTTTTGTTTTTGAATGTTTGACAAGATTAGCTGTAATGAACATAGCAGCAGTGTTATCAATGTAAATCAGAGTTTTAAGAAAGTTGAACCCGTAATCCAGCAGTTGGTTTTGTAACCAAAGGATTTGAGAACATCCTGCTGAAGTAGCTATGTACTCAGCTTCTGCGGTTGAAACGGAGACATTTGTTTGTTTCTTACATTGCCATGAGACTAATCTGGGTCCTAAAAGCTGACAACCACCCGTAGTGGATTTTCTATCTTGACAACATCCTCCATAATCACTATCCGTGTATCCATGTAGCTCAAAGTTACCTTCATAAGGATACCATAGCCCTAAAGCCGGTTTACCTTTGAGATACCTGAATATTCGTTTTACAATAATTAAGTGGGATTCCTTCGGGTCTAATTGATACCTGGCACAGACACAAACAACATACAATATGTCAAGTCTAGATGCAGTAAGATACATCAATGAACCAATCATAGATCTGTATAAAGTTTGGTCTATAGATTTTCCTTTTGGATTAGGCTCAATCTTGGAATTTACGTCAGCTGGAGTTCTAATGGATTGACAATCTTGCAGTTTAAATTTCTTCAAGAGTTTGTTAACGAACTTCTCTTGATTAATGAAGATTCCATCTGCAGATTGCTTGACTTGAAGTCCAAGAAAGAAATTTATTTCTCCCATAGAACTCATTTGAAATCGAGACTTCATGATTTCTTCAAATTCATTGCACAATTTTGGACTTGTAGAACCAAATATGATATCATCAACATACACTTATACACATAGGAGATCATCAGCATCCTTCTTTATGAACAAAGTTGGATCGATTTTCCCTCGCGTGTATCCATATTGGATTAAGTGTTGTGACAAAGTTTCATACCAGATTCTAGGGGCTTGATGTAAACCATATAAAACTTTGCTAAGCTTATACACACAATGTGGAAATTCTGAATCTTCAAAACCCGGAGGTTGCTTTACATAGACATCATCGGTGATCGGTCCATACAAGAAAGCACCTTTAATGTCCATTTGATACACCTTGAATTTCATGAATGATGCATAAGCCAGGAAGACACGAATTGATTCAAGTCTTGCAACTGGAGCAAATACTTCATCATAATCTATTCCTTCCTCTTGGGTGTATCCTTGTGCAACGAGTCTCGCTTTATTTCTAATAACAATTCCTCGATCATCTGTTTTGTTTCTAAACAACCATCTTGTGCCTATGGCATTTTCTCCTTCAGGTAAATCCACAAGATTCCATACTTCTTGTTTGTGGAATTGCAATAATTCTTCTTGCATAGCTTCAATCCAACTATTGTCCTTTAACGCTTCGGTAACGTTTTTAGGAACAATTTGAGAAAGAAAACATGAGTATAAGCAAAGATTTGCTTGTTTTGATTTACTTCTTGTTGTTCTCTCATTCAATGGACCAATAATCTGAGACGTTGGATGGTTTTTGTGAATACAAGATGTTGAAATCTCATTCAGTTGAACATGAACACCCAGATTGGTTTGGTTCAAGTTAGAAAGCTGATACAATAGGTTCGAAGAATGTGGATTAAATTGGGAACTTGAGTCGGTGAGTTGATAAAATAATCAAGATTACCGGTATCAACTACATCACTAGAAATAGATGACGTTCCAGACTCAGTTTGTATAATTTCTATACCATCATTAGGAATAGGTTGTGAAACATCTTGATCTTCTAAATCTGAATGATCTTCCTCTTGATGAGATTGATCATTATTATTAAACTGAATTATTGAGTCTTTGACAAAAGAAAAAAATGGATAATCTAGGCTTGAGTCATCCATATCATCAGAATCTTAATCATCACTGAAAGAGCCAAGATCACCTTGAAGTTTCTTCTCACATATAGAATCAAACAAGTTAGATTGATTAAACAAGTTAAATTCAAAAGAGTTTGACAATGAATCTAAATCAAATAACCAAGCTGGACCATTTGAAACTGATGGAAAAGAATTTTCAAGGAATTTAACATCGAATATTTCAAGTATAACATTTGTCCTAGAGTTATAAACTTGATAGGCTTTTGAAACAGATGAATATCCAATGAAAAATCCTTCATCAGATTTTTTGAATTAAATTTTCCTAGATGATCACTTGAATTTAAAATCAAAACTGGACAACCAAAAGATTTAAGAAAATCTATGTTTGGTTTCCTGCCAAACATCAACTCATAAGGAGTTTTTAGTTTGTCTTTCACAATTAAAGTACGATTCAGTACAAAACACGTAGTAGATATGGCTTCATCCTAGAAAGTGATAGGAATTCTCGCATCTGCTAACATGGATCGTGCAGCCTCAATCAAAGTTCTATTCTTCCTTTCAGCAACTCCATTTTGTTGTGGAGTTCTGGGAGCACTGAACTGATGAGCAATTCCTTTTTCTGCATAGAACATGTCAATATTAGCATTTTTAAATTTCGTTCCATTATCACTTCTTATTATTTTTACTTTTTATTCTAATTGGTTTTCAACTTTTGTGATGAATTCTTTTAATAATTCAGTCGTTTCAGATTTAGCATTCAGAAAGAAAACCTATGAAAATCTTGTGAAGTCATCAATGATAACTAAACAATAAGATTTCTTCCAATACTCTTCATATTTGTTGGTCCGAAAAGGTCCATATTCAACATCTGGAGAGGTTTGGAATTTGAGTTTATTTGCTTGGGCTTATAAGACGCTCTGTGTTACTTCCCCTTTAAACATGCTGAGCAGAGATCAGTAGTGGCAAACTTCTTTGATGGAAGGTCGATAACATGATTTCCTGCTACAAGCTTGTTCATATTCTTGAAGTTGGAATGTCCGAGACGTCTATGCCAAAGCTGACTTTCATCATTTGATGCTTGAGCAATAAGGCAAGTTGTTTCTGTAGACGGATCAACTTGAGACATATCCAGCTTGTATACATCTCGATACCTAACAGCTTTAACAACTACCCAGTCTTTGCTAAACTGAAAACTTGGCTTCAAAATGTAGCAAAAAGAATCATCGAAAAGAACAGAATACGATTTATCACAAATTTGGGATACGCTTAACAAATTAAAGTTCAATTGTGAGTAGTAGTTGACTTTATCATAGCTTATTTTTCTGTTGGATACTGTTCCCTCGCCTGTGATTTTTCCTCCTGCATCACCACCGAAGGCGACATCTGTACCATCCTTTAACTTAAAATCTTGAAGTAAGGCATGATTGCCCATCATGTGCTGGCTACACCTGCTATCCATATACCATAAGTTGATTGGTCTTCTCGAGCTTAGCTGCAAGACAAAGAAATTAAGTTGAGTTATCTACCCAAGCCGAAATGGTCTTGGGCTTGCCAAACTTATCAACGATGGTAAATTGTTTAAAATGGAGTTTATTTACATTAGGCTTGTTTTTGATGAATTTACCAATTCTATTATTCACAAATTTTTTATCATTATTAAGAAAATTCATACCATTTGAATGACCAATTTTTGAAAAATTTTTATTTCCAAAATTTTTATCATTCATTCTCATAACCTTGGAATGAATTGATCTTGAATGTATTGTTTTGGTCTCACAGAGTCATTTATTTTGAAAGATCTCAATCCTAAGGAAGGTTTGTTAGTTAATCTTTGAAAATTGACAGTTTGATTTCTTTTAAACTGAGGATTAACATAACCTTTGCTCAATTGTGTATTAGCAAATCCTTTCCTTGGCGAACTCTTTCTAAAGTAACAGTTTTCTATATTGTGAGTCCTTTCATCACAGAAGGTACAGTACTTATTAAAGTAACAATTTGCTGTTGAGTGATTTCTCATATCACATATATGACAGTACTTGTTGAAAAAGCATTCAGCAGTCTTATGATTATACATGTCACAGATTTCACAGTACCATTATGGTGTGTTAAACAGTGTTTGTTAACTTTTGATGTTGACGCAACGTTTGATCCTTGTTTAGATTTAGGCGTCGAAAAATTAATCTTTTGTTTTTGATTTGGCAATTTGTTCTTTTGTATATTTGGTTTTGACTTTTGTACATGAACTACATTCTTAGAATCCTTAGAAACAACTCGTTTAACGACAGCGAAAGTCTTCGAATCTGAACCTGTTTTCAGATCAGAGTTTGATTGGTTCTTAGGAGTTTGTTTAACTTCTTGAATTAAGTTCATGTTCAAATTCCCAGCAAACACAAATTTTATTGGTTTAAATTGAATTGCTTGATTTTTTGTTTTCTCTGATTTTCTTGACTCTTATTTTGATCAGTTTTAGCTTTAGTCAATTTTCTTCTTCTTCTTTGGTTCCTTGATTTTATCTGAGATTGAACATCTTTAGATGAAGATTCTTTTTCATTTTCTTTCTCTTTCTGATCTTTTTGCCAATTAATAAATTCAGGATTATTTAGACCATAAGAGTTTGAATCTTCTGATGTTCCTTCTTCTTGTTTTGCTTTATCTTTGTTTTTGGAGTTTTGTTTGTTGTTTTTAATGATCACTTCTTCCAACACAGATTCTTTTGGAATAAATATTTTCTTACTTTTCAGTTTTGGTTCATATGATTTTACTTTTACTGGATGATCATTTTTGATCTTTTCAGGAGAATGATTATGGGTGTTGAAATTCTCTGGTAAAGTGTTAGTTATAGATTCAGGCATTGGTTCATGTGTGGAACCTAATCCTGCTTTTTGTTTGTCCTTTCGTTCACTTACCAATTGTTCCATAATTGTTTTGGAGCTTTTTACTTTTGCTAGATCAACTTGTGTAGCAGCATGTGCTATTTTCTCCTGTTCCAAGTTCTTAGTCATTTCTTCAAGTTGTTTGGAAGCAATTTCTAATTCTTTCAAAGTTTTGTTCCATGAAGTTTGTAGAGAAATGATCTTTTCGTCTGATATTTTGTGATCATTTTTAAGTTTATTACGCATTAATTCCTCTTGCTTAAGCTTTTTACAGATTTTATAAGAGTAAGTTCGGTAATATTCTACATGTTCAAAGCAAGATTTGGTGCATCGTTTTTCTCTTACTTCAGCAGGTATTTCAAGATATTTAGGTGAAGAAGTCTCACAGTTAGAAGATGAATTTTCAACCTTTGGTTGATCTGACTATGCCATTAATGCAACTTCTTCTGAATTCTCTTTGGGATCAGATTTATCACTCCAGTCATATTCTTCTTCCTCATTCTCAGAATTACCTTCAGCTTTAGGATCACTATCCTCTGACCAATCTTCCCTTGAACTTCTGCAATAAGAGATAAACTGGAAGTTAGATCAGCAGTAAATTGCTCTGCATAAGCACTCCAATCATATCCGTCCTTAATGCTAACAACTAGAGCTTTCTTTGGCTCTTCAGATGACTTAGATTCATCTTTAAGTTCAGGCATTGGTAAGCTTTGGTATGGCTTTTGGAATGTCTTCTGAGATGATTATTGAAACCTCTGATTTCTTGAACTCGATTGGCTATTTCCTCCTTTGTTTCTGGGAGCTTTGCATTCCCTTGAAAAGTGACTATAGCTATTGCAGTTGAAACACCTTGACTTAGACTTGTCAAATCCAACAGTCTTGTTAGCACTTGGCTTGTAGTTCCTGTTGACATAAGAGTGTTTCTGAGTCCTGTATGCAATCATCACCATCTGCCAGTTTAGATCCATTTCCTCCACATCATCTGGATCCATTTCAAATAAGTCCTGCAAAACAAGATCTAATTGAGTTAAATGAATACCTTGATAAGCTTTAAAACTAGCCATAAAAGCAATAAAAGAAGATTTGGACTCTTCATCCTGTAATTGGATGTTAATGACATCTTTAACTTTACTAGTTTTAGCAGAGTTAACAGATGGAGTCTCAGTTTGAGATTTAGAGCTTTGAGGTTTAGGAGGAGACTGTGGTTGAGGTTGAGATGCATAAGCAGGAGCACTTGTATATAAAGAATTTGTAAAGAACCCTGCTCCTACAAACAGATCACCCTCTTCTTCTGGTAAATTCTCATTCTTTGCCATAAAGGCATTCTCCACTGTACTAGCAGGAGATGCAACATATTTATACTGAGACATTGAGGATGCTCTATCATTATTTCTTGAGCTTTCATCAATCTCAACTGACTCAATCTTGGCAATCAATAGATCAAGATCCATAGAAAATTTCTCAGTATGCTTCAACAGTGTTACTGTTTGTTTCCATGAAGATGGAAGAGCATTGAGAAGTCTAAAATTTAGATCTTCGAGATCATTTTTGATGCCAACAGTTGACATCTCAGTTGTGAGTTGCACAAATCTATTCATCATTTGGTTTATAGTTTCACCAGATAAATGCTCAAACAACTCTAACTGCCTCCTCAGTTTCTGCTTCTTGAGATCTTTAATCTCCTTACCACCTTCACATATTATCTTCAAAGCTTTATACATGGTATATCCCATTTGATATCCATCAAGTCTAGTTAAGACTTCAAGTGGTAATCCTTTACACATCAAAGAATAGGCTTTAATATCATTCTTTACTTCCTTAGATCATCACCTTGTAACCCATCTTCAAGATATGGTTCTGTAGAGTCTTTAGTGTACAAACCCTCTATCAAGACCATCTGAAGTGATAGGAATATGCGGTCCTCTTTATATTGACTTCCACAAGTTAGTGTCAATAGAATTAAGATGATGTTTCAATCTAAGAGACTAGTTCTTAAAATCAGCTCTGTTCTTCAACTTAGGAACTCTATTCTCTGAATCTTCGGACTTCACCATTTTATATTTTTGATTTTAGAAAAAGATTTGTTTTTGTTGTTTTTAAGTTTTTGAATTTAAAAAATGAATTGAAAATATTTTTGGATTTTTAAATTTAAAAAAAAAATTCAAAGTGTTGAGTTGATGCGCCTAAACAGTGATGAAGCGCCCAAACAGTTTTGATAGTTACAACTTTGACTTGGAAACGCC
Source organism: Flaveria sonorensis (assembly GCA_025506505.1). NCBI lineage: Eukaryota > Viridiplantae > Streptophyta > Magnoliopsida > Asterales > Asteraceae > Flaveria > Flaveria sonorensis. The sequence continues at coordinate 12,606 of JACCIY010000935.1, forward strand.
TAAGGGATTTCCTTGGGTAGAATTCTCAAAACGCCCAACATGAAATGCGCCTGAACAGTTGTAAAACGTCCAAACAGTTTGTCAGAAGCTTGGGTGTAAAAACTCCCAAACAGTTCAAATGCGCCTACACAGTTGTAATGCGCCTAGAATTTCTTTGTTTCTGGAAAGTTTCAAAGTAACCAAACACTTGTAATACGCCTCAACAGTGGTCAAACGCCTAGAACAAAAACGCCTGAATAGTGGTCAAACGCCTGAACAGTTGTCAAGCGCCTATACACTTAGGCAATTTTCAGTAGTGTTTTAACCTAATGCGCCAACTTCAACAGATTCATACGAACACAGATCTTTTGAAATTCTTCAAAACTTGTTAATTGACCTAAAAACCTCTAATTAGGTAGTAATTGGATCAATTAACAGTCCTTTATCTTCAATTTCACCAAACAACAACAACAATTCAATCCTTTGATTGAAAATCAGTTTGAAAATGAAGAATAGGTTCGAACACTAATTTGAACAAATTCACTGATTTTGAACGAATTGAACTGCAAATTGTGATTCAATTCATATTTCTAATGATGAAACACATTTGAAATCAACAATTGTTAGATTGAATTGCTTATCAATCACAGATTCAAGTGATTCAAAAGTTCGACAGTTTGACAAATTCAAATCACTAAACCAACAGCTCTGATACCATTTGATAGGATCAAAATGGATCAATCTGTGATGATATTGTGATACAATTCATTCAAACAAACACAAGTAATCAATTCAATGCAAACAAATCAGAAAAATTTATAGTTTTTCATTGATAGTAAGCATAGAAAGTACAAGTGTAAGAAAACAGTTACAAGTCGTTCAAACTGATTCTAAGGTTCTATCTACACAATACATACTATGCTATTTATACTATTAAAGAAAACAAAATGGAACATAATTTACACAATAAGTCCCTAAACTATGACAAAAACTATACAAAGACTAATAAAGACTAAATGTTAATCTTCGAGAGGCTTCTACATATTTATTCATAACTAAAAAAGTGGATCCTAAAATATGATGACTTTTTTCTTGATGAAGGTATTGGATCTTGCAAAATCTTCAAAGTTATTAGATGATGGTTGAGATGATGTTTCAACTTTGAAGATAGTGAACTAAGATCACATTATCATTTCATCTACACACTCAAATCTCAATCATACTATCATTTTACCTATATCTACTTTATCGTTTATTGTGTCACACACACAATGCAAATATATAGGAAGGGATTTTTTGGAGGGATGGGGAGGTATTGTGTAATTCGGAACAAAACAAAGTTACATAATATACATGCAAAATAATTGTGAAAAAAGGTGCATTATAGCAAAAACTCTTATGAATACTAAAATTATTAGAATGCGTATAGATATAATTATGTGCAATCTTCTAATACACTGTAACACCCTGAATTTTATTAAAAAGAAAACAAAAAGAAAAGAATTCAGAAAGAAAAGTAAATGGGCACAAGATGAGGGGTGTAAGGTGTAAAAGTACATAAACTTCATTATTTTAATAATATAAGAGGTATGGCCGCCTATAAAGCAGGGATCTGCTTTCCTGCTCTCGGCCAGAAGAAGAAAAAGAAGAAGAAGGAAATTTCTGGTTTTTAGAGAAAGAGGAAGAAGAAGCTGCTAAGGTGAGTTCTCTTGAACACGAGTTCAGTTTCAGTTGGGTTTTAAATCCTAAACTGAAGTTCTTGATGTTTTAGAAGTGGTTCTCGGGAATTTTAAGCTGAAATCGCAGGTGGAAGTACCTGGTTTGAAGATCTGCTTCAGGTGAGTTTCTAGACCCCTCTTTCATAGATTTTAAAGCATTAGGGTTGTTATGCATACCAGGTAAACGTTTTTGAAAGATAACCGTATGCCTATGCTTGTTGTTGTTTGACCGTATCTGTTGTGGTTGTGTGTTTGGTTGTGGTTTAGTGGTTAGAATTGTTGCTAGAATGTTTAGATGCCCTTAGAATGTTAGATCTGTGCTTGGGTAGTGCTAGAATGCCTTTCGGATGTTTTTGGCAGTTTAGATATTTCAGAATGTTCCCATGCTCCTAACTGAATTGTGCTTAAGTGTTGATGCGCCTAACTGACCTTCATGCGTCCAACAAGTAGTCAGGCACCCAAACAGTACCTTTCATGCGCCCAGAAAGTTGGCCATGAGCCTAAGTGTTGCTCATGCGCCCAAGGGGCCTGATGCGCCCAAAGGTGGTGCGCCCAAATAGTGGTTCATGCGCCTAGAAAGTGTGGAAATGGCCAAGTATGGGTGGTGCGCCCGCATAGTGCCCATGCGCCCAGAAGTGTTCCTGCGACTAAGTGCTGAGGCGCCCAAATAGTACTGATGCGCCCAAATAGTGATGATGCGCCCAGGCTGTTTATACTTAGAATTTTCTGCTGTTGTGCCTATAATGTTATGTTGTGCCTAGTTTTAGACTTAGGGCTTTCTTAGGGGCTTTAAGAGGTGATGTTTGAGATAGGTCCCGTTGGGATGTGGTGGCTTCTGTATGATGTTGTGTTGTGGTTTATGTTGCGTGTGTGGTGTGTTGTCTTTTTTCGTTAAACGGTTTTCAAAACGTATGTATTATGTTTTATTATACGTTATGTATGATGTATGGCTTTACGTGGTTTGATGTTTGATTGAACGTAAAGTATTATGTAACAAAGTGAAAGACAACAATAATGAAAAGTGGAACGTAATAATAGTCTTGCAAGCAAGACTGAGGTGAGTGACTGTGTTGTCACAAAAGACTCGTTAGCCAAGGTTGGGGTGAGTGACTGTGTTGTCACAAAAGACTTGTATGCCAGGCTGAGGTGAGTGACTGTGTGTCACAACAGACTCGTAAGGGGTTTAATCCAAGAGATTGACCCGAGTGATGTCTTGATGCTCGCCCCGGTGCTGTGTCGGTCTTTGGACATGACGCGGGGGTTTGTTTACAGGCCCCGGCACAGTACCCGTCTTCGGACATGAGTCGGGGGTGTTGCAAACAGAGACGGGGTCCTTGTCGCGTACCCCGGTACTATGTCGGTCTTCGGACATGATGCGGGGGTTTGTTTACAGGCCCCGGCATAGTATCGGTCTTCGGACATGAGTCTGGGGTATTGCATGAGACAGGATCCAGATTGAAGTGAAAGATAATGATGAACGTATGAAATCTACGGATTGAACAGTGATGAAGATAATAATATTATCAATGTGTACGTATGATGTGTGATCGCATACGATTACGAAGGTCATGTTTTAACGAAAGTAAAGTATTTTATTTATAAAACTATAACTCACTCAGCGTCGCTTATTTTCTGTATGCATAATAGTTGGCAGGTATTTTGTTGATGCTGAGGAGTTGCAGGCATGGATGCATACGCTACTGGGAACGTTTTGAGTCTGGCATCCACATTTTGATATGACGTTGTATTGTGTTATGTAAACGATTCATGTAATATGATAATATGTTTTAATTATTAATGAAAGTTTCTAAAATTCCGCTGCAAAAGTAATGTTTGTTTTAAATATTTTATGCAATGACGATCCAGCTGTAAGCGTCCCGGGAACGGGGCCTTACATACACTTTTTAAACTCTTAATTGTAATCATATTTAAATTATTATTTATTTATAAAAGGTATTCTAGTTAGCCAAAAACAACTACCACATGTTGTTGTTTTGACACGTTACCCAACTGTCACGTCCCATTCATTTTGCCACCTCTAGTAAATACATTGTCTTGCTATTATGCTACTTCGTTATTTAAGGTTCTTGTTCTAATATAATGGCAAAAAAGTATGGTTGAATACAAGTAAATTACCAGCTTTAAAGTAGCTAGTGACAAAATATGCAATAGTGGGGAAACCAAGTCTTCAAAGAATGATTTCGTAAATGGTGTCTTGAGATGCATGGAGATACTTTCTTTTGCGAGGCGTGCAATGCCTTCATTTTATCAGTGATGTTTTGTACTTATATATTAGAGTTAATTACATGAAAGGTCCCTGTGGTTAGGCCTGTTTTCACTTTTGGTTCCCAGGTTTGAAAAACTACAAGGTCGGTCCAATGGTTTGACAAAATGTAATACATATGGTCCCAACTTGGATGGCTGTTATCTTTTTTTGTTAAATGTCTGTAAATTGACCTAAATACCCCTATGTATTATAAAAATTAATGACCAAAATACATTCATCTTCAACCTTCTAACCTTTTTAACTTTACCAATCCACCACCACCACCCTAAAAAATCCCACCACCACCACCACCGCCACCACCACCCTAAAAGTCCCACTGCCACTGAAGATTTTTAATTTTAACAAGAGTTTGACTTAAGTTGTAATTAGTTTTGTTTTGATGAGCGGTTTTTCATTTATTGAAGCTCTGCGATGGATTGTAATGGAGGAAGAGAACCAATGCAAACAAAAGAACATGAGCCATTCCTCAGAACATTCCATTTAACGCGGGAATCAGGGTGTATTTTTTATGGTGAGATGATTCGGTGGTTGTTGGAGCATGCCGTCGACTTCTAGTTTTGCCCCTGTGGCTCCGGTTGCTTCACAAAGCATTGCGCCGGTGGAGGAGGGTAGCGGTAGTGGTGGTGTGTTTTGGTGGCAGCGGACCGGTGGTGCTGGGGAGGTTGTGGAGATGGACCAATGGTGGTGGCTTGAAGGTGGATGTGTACTGATGGTGGTGGGTGTTGTGCACAGTGGATGGTGGTGTGGTGCAGAGTGGTGGTGGTGGTGGTTAGATTGAGGTTGAAGATGAGATGATCGTCATACTGACCTATTTTAATAATCAGGGGCAATTTGGTCATTTTAGAAAAATTAACGAAAAAAGATAACGACCATCCATGACGGGGACCTTTTGTGTTACATTTTGCCAAACCATTGGACCGACCTTGTAGTTTTCCAAACCTGGGGACCGAAAGTGAAAACAGACCTAACCACAAGGACTTTTCATGTAATTAACTCATATATTTAAGATAAAAAAATATAAAAAAATAAAGCAAACTTTCTAAAAAGCACAAAGGTTTAGATTAGTTGACATACCTATGAAAAGATCTATTTGACCACTGAATATTAGGGTTTTCAACTTGAGATACCACACCATGTATGGCTACTACAATAAACAAACTGCAAAAAAATCATTTAATATTATCAGTTAGTTAACTTCCACATCAACTTTGGATTTTATAAATGCTTGTAGATATTAGAAACTTGACTATCTTGCCGAGAGATTTTTTTATGTACGCATAAGATATTGATGTAGAATATCAGAGATCTTAGCATTATGCAAGCACTTCACCTAAATAATTGAAAATATTTTAGGCACATAAATACAATAACCGACCATCTAGAGATGCTCATTATACAACTGCGAGTAAAAAAACTTATAGTTTTTGCATAACTGGATCATGATAATTTAGTTGTAGAATGTTTTCATGGATCCCATCTAATATCATTATAAAGTGATCCCATCTAATATCATTATAAAGTTATAGCTCAGCTAAATAAATGATGTAGAATTTCAAAGAAGAGGATGTGATTGATTTGAAATATTTCAATGTACCAATTACATATTAAAGAGTGAAGAGAATTAAATTGGGTAGACGTTACAACCATCAATAGACTTCCTTACCCCCTTTATTATTCTCTTCTAAAAAATATTTTCAATACAAAAAGAAATTAACAAATATGGTAATAAGAAATAACATTGAAAACTGAATCATACCTCCTTCCATATATCAAAAACAATTTTTGATGTATCCTCCTAGCATCACTTAAGAACTGATGTCCAACTAAAATGCGAGAAAAATGAGTATATAGATGAGTAGCAAGTGTCCAAAATATCTATTTTTTTATGTATAACAATACAGAAGATGTAGCGCATGTCAACATACCACATTGAGCATTTTTTCCTTTTGTCGAGGAACTGAAAAGTATTCAAGCATGTTTGTATGTCGCATTCTAAAAACTAAAAAAGGTTCTATTAGACATGCATATCTAGATGAACTGATGTCTATTATTTATATTTAATAGGAAAATAATATAATATTCTAAAGATTAGTCTAGAGATCCCCCTAACTATAACCACAATAACTAAAAGTTTTATAAGTAAAGTTACCTGGATTGGCTTTGGTATTTTGGTTTTTACTAACAACCACCATCTATCCTCCACCACTAAGTTCACAAAACAGCAAGCACGTAACCCTTCAATACCAGCAAACCGTCCCTATCCGCTGTCTTTCAAACATCCGAATGGAAGACACTGCCAAAATATAGAAATAAAAGTTTTTAAAGGTATAGAAATATTTACCGGATACATAAATGTGAATTTTACTTGCACATGCAATTGGAAGCGAAGTCATTAAAAGCAACAACTCCGCAATGTATATGTGAAGCTATGAATCTAGCATGACGTTGACTGGTAGAAAAACTGCACACCCAAGCCCGTATTTTGAGTCATTTGCAAGTTTAGTCAAAACTAAACTTCATTACTGTTATTATTGGCCCAAAATCCTGCTCATAAAACTATTTCATGTTAATTAATTATGAAAGTTGAAACTTAATGAAGAATTATGACAATTAGTTACTTAACCACTTGCTTCATCTTACGTTAACTTCATTTAATGGTTGACATTTACAATTAATATTGGTGGAAAAAATTGATCAACAACACCTTCACTAATATATTGCAAGCTTCCTGGGAAGAATTGATCAACAACACCTTCACTAATATATTGCAAGCTTCCTCCAACAACAGTCTCTGCTCCTTTATCCAAAGCATTATTTATAAAGCTTTGAAACATTTCCAGAATGGTCTTGCATGCAAATCGCACAGCACACATATCATACTTCCCTGATTGGGGAGGACCCTGTGTTATGTAAAGAGAACAAGTCAAATGGGTCACGCGGGTCGAAAGTTGTCCAGAGTTTTAATGGATATAACTATATAAATAATGTCATAAGATTGTGAAGGACAAAAGTTTTCCAAAGTTTAGCTTTAATGGATATAACCTTATAAATCATTTGTCATAAATTTGTATTATTGTAGTAACGTTATTAACGTATTATTGTAGTAATAAATTTGTAGTAATTATACTTAATACATTAAATATTTTAGAAAATTTGGTGGACAAAAGCATACTTACAGCTTAAATAGAATTAACAATCTTGACAACTACAACCACAAATGCACAATAAATGTCGCGAATATTGAGACCTTTTTTTCATATTGGGTATAGAGATTCTCAACGTCTTGACCTCAATTATCAGCCAAACCAAGTGCCTCATTTGGATAGAACAAAGACCAAGTCCCATTATTCTGGGCTCTTTCGATAAACAAATTAGGTACCCAAAGAGCATTAAAAAATCACAAGCATGTTGTTCTTCCTGCATCATTCATACAACATTATAACAACAAATATATGATTATATAACTTATAATCTTAAAAGTATTAGGTAGAGTTTATATATCCAAGTGCTCTATGCATTTTCACGATTCAATCTCAAATCAAGAAGTTCAAAAATATCATCATGCCATGGCTCTAAATAAATAACAAATGCACCTGGAATAATTAAAATGAATTACAACTAAGACATAATTAAAAAGAAGTTTAAAATTAAAAGAAACACATACCCTTTCCCATGCTGCCTCCTTGGTTAACATAACAAACAATATTGCAGGACCGGGTTAGGATGTTAACTACAATTAGTTTCACAAGAGGAGTGATCTTAGATCACTTAACAGTTCAAATAGGGAACATGAAATTTTGAAGATACAAGGAACACAAGTAACAATAAGACAGAACTTAGAACAATAACACAAGTATTAGTTTTCAAGGATGTTGTATATTGATCTCAAGTTCTATTACAAGTGTTCAAAGCATAATATAAAATACAAAAACCTGAGACTCTTTTATACTACAACCTACAACCGTCAATACTTGGAAGGACAGTTGGAATTGACTGATCTAGACAACAAGATCAATCTGGAGTCAAAATGCATATTGCCTTTTGACTAGTGACTATGACATGCCATAGCTCACTGACTTTTCCTAGTACAAAAAAGTCTAAAGGAACAAAAGAAGAAAATTACAGACAAAGACTTTATCTACTATTCACCAAAGCATGGAAGTTTCACCAACTCATTCAAGTTGGTGAGTTATCAGAGTTGCAGCAGAAAGTTGGTCAGCTTTATCAAAAGTAGATCAGAGAAAGCATCTTTTCTCTGTCTTCTGAAAAAATCAGTCTTCACAGCAAAATGGCTTCGGAAGACTTTGTCTTTGAAGCTTCGGAAGACTTTGTCTTTGGCTTCGGAAGAACTTGGCCTCTGGCTTCGGAAGTTTTTACACTTGGAATATTTTCTGTTAAGTGTAAAGCTTCCGAAGTAATTTCTTCTGAACTTTTGGCTTTGAAAGACTTTACACTTAGAGTTTTAGAGAGTGTAAAGCTTCCGCAGCAAGTTCATCCTTGTTCCTTAGTGCATATTGGAAGATCTTTGGTTGCATCAGCCTCATAATCTTCAGATAGATCCTTACAAACTCCCCCTAAACTAATACTACCAAAATAGAGAGATTCTTCAGATGTTGATAGTCCTCATTAGGATCAGCAGCAAACCTCTCTTCTTCATATGGTTAGAATCCTTCAAACTCTCATAGAATCTTCTCATGTTATAGAGATCATGCAAAGGAAGGGCAAGCATGTCTTGCTAAAAGTAGACATCTTGACCTCCTTGATCTCTAGTGACATACCATCTGTCTGGATTGTCAGCAAAACTCCAGGACACGATGGGTCTTCCAACTACAAGGGGCTCTACTCTGATGGGAGTTGGTTGAGCAGCCTCTTAGAATTCCCTCCTCAAAGAAGTGTTGAATGAGTAAGTCTATGTTCATGACTTGAGGAGGTTGTTGAGTCTGGAAAATTGAAAGAGAGGTTGGTGACTCCTCTATGTCCATACTCTGGGAGGAACTCCCAGGTTCTTTGGTTGTGAGGACTTTCTCCCCCTTTTTGGTAGCATCACCTTCTTGCATAGGTGTGCTGGGGGTGTCATCCATCACTTCCACAGGTTCTTATGGACTTGGTTGAATCCTCCTTAAGGGTCTCTCAGCTAACTGGCTGATCTCAAGTTGCTGGTCATTGACCCTTTGCTGCAAGATAGTCACCTGAGATTCCAGGTGAACTATCTTTGAAACTAGAAAGGTGTATGTGTTTGTCTGTTTGTGCACCCTATGTTTCAGACTCCCCTCATCTTCAGTTGAAGGATCACTGGGGGATGAGAGAATTGGACCAAATTCTTCTTCCTCATCACCAGCATAGTGTTCTTGGCTGCTGGATTTCCCCTATATCTTGACAACTTCCAGAGAAGTGTCAAGAGGCTGGGTTGCCATGGTTGAGGTCTTACTGATGTAATCACTTTCTAAAGTGAGAGCTCTTCCATATGGATCTCTTGAACATGTTCAGGAAGACCCACCTTAGTTGTGGGTAGATGATGTGGGCTAGACCTGGGTGAGTCAGGAGTACTCATTTCTCCTTGAGTGTGGGAAGAAAGGAGAGACTCATTGTACTCACTGAAACCCAAGTCCTCATCATTATAGAAATCAAGGCTGGGAATTGGGTGGTTTAAGTCTAGCGGCTGAGGGTGGCAACTATCCGCTGAAGGTTGATCACTTCAGTGTTGAGACTCAGAGTGATGGCTTAAGGCTGTTGGGGATGTGAGCTCATAAGGTTGAGCATGAGGAACCTCAGCACTGATCATTTGAGAGATGGAAGTGGTCTGCTCCTCAGGGGAAGTGGGAGCTAGAGATTCCACTTCCTCCTGTATGGGTTGTGATATGGGGACCTACACATGCTCAGTAGAAGGTGCAAGGGTTCGTTTGGTTTTTATTTTGTAGGTGATGGTAATTTGAGGCTATGGGGATTGGAGTTGAGGTAGAGGGTGTGGGTTCAACACTAGCTGGTGCTGCTAGGTTGCCACCCTTAGCAATGAGCTCAAACATTTTTGGAACCAGGGCTGTTTCTACCCCGGAGAGGCCAACAGTAGGCTTTCTTAGTATTTTAAAGATGCTGGGCTTCATCTGTACCAATTTAAGAATGTTACCTATTCCCCTCAACTGTAAGTCTAGTTCACAGTTGAGAATGTGCTGGACATATCGCGGGAACATTTAGTATTCTAAGGAGTCTAAATTAGCAAGTAAATTTGTATAGACAAATTGAGAGTACTATATTTGACCCCCTGAACCATTCTATGGACTATGAAGGAGAGGTCCTATGGAACTTGATCCCATCCTCCATGCTTGTTGGAGAGACTGTGTATGATGACATGAAAGAGGTATTTCCATTTGGATGAGACCTTCCCCTTCCTGAAGGTTTGGACTGAGAAGTCACCCTCATAGCCTATCTGCTGAAAAGAATGGTTGACGATAGCTTTCGGAAAGGACAACTCACCTTCTTCATCATCCAGCTGAAGGTGTGAGCTTATGATGGCCGGAGTGATGAAGATTGTCCTCCCCTACACTATAGCAGATAGTGCCTTCTCCCCATCCATGGTGACCTCTTGGCAGGTCCTCCAGAATGCAAGTAACTAATCCTCATAAAGAGGAGGATCAATGGTAAGGGAGGTGAAGTAGTGAGACGCAGAAAGGTATCGACAGACCTCTGAGAAATGAGGATCTTTCTCAGAGTCTAACAGAGCAACCTGATTGTGTTGTCTGTGAAGGTGCATGGTAAAACCCGGTTGGTTTCGTCGATCAATGTTTGCCATGAAGGAAGTTTGTTGGTGAAGAAGAAGGTTAATTTTGGGAGAATTTTAGGTCAAGAATTTATGGAAGAAGAAAATAGTGAGAAGAAGGGGAACTGTTAAGAATATATATAGAATGGATTTAAGACAAAGTTAATGCAAAAGGATAAACTTTGAAATCCAAAAGTAGGTCCCACTTCTGAAAAAAAGCGCCCAAAAAGGTAGTTTTCTTGGAAGTTGAAAATCTTCCGAAGTAATTTTTGCTTCGAAAGTTTTTTTGAGAAAAAGCTTCCGAAGCCAATTTGGCTTCGGAAGATATTCTTAAGAAATGTGAAAATTTGCTTCGGAAGAAAAATACTTAGAGAGTTTTTCTTCCGACACATATTTGATTTCAGAAGATATTAAATCTTGGGAGTTTTATTCTAAAGAGAATAAATCTTCCGAGACTTAATTTCTTTCTGAAGATATTTGTCTTTCAAATACATGCAAGTACTTAGAAGCATATTTAAGCTTCGGAAGATATTCTCAGAATTTCTTCCAAAGGTAAATTTCTTATAAGTAGTTCTTGATTTGAAGACATAAATTTCTTCCGAAGGCAACTTGAACTCTTCCGAAGGAAAATATGTTTTGAAAATTTTCAAAAATCTAAGGAATATCATTAAAATTTTTCTTCCAAAATAAACGGGCTTATGAAGGTGATAACAAAGACAACTTAGGACACAAGTTTTAGAAATAAAGTTGATTTAAGTTTTTTTAAGAAAAAAATACTCAAAGTTAATCATCCCAATAGCTGATACAAGATATTTGAATCTCTGTTCATCAAAAGCTTTAGTGAACAGATCAGTATATTGTTCATTTATGTTAACTTTGACTAATTTGATTAATCCCTTCTCAAAATTATCTCTAATCAAATGATACCTGATGTTGATGTGTTTGGTCCTTGAGTGCTGCACATAATTCCCTGTAATGGAGATAGCACTGTTGTTGTCTATGTGGATGGGAGTCTCTTGAAGTTGAATCTATAGTCCAGCATCTGATTCTGAATCCAAAGCACTTGAGCACAGCAACTTGCAACAGCAATGTATTCAGCCTCAGCAGTTGATGTAGAGACACAGGATTGTTTCTTGCATTGCCATGAGACAATCCTTCCACCAAGGAATTGACATCCCCCAGATATAGACTTTGCAGTCATGTTGCAACCATTATAGTCACTATCTGTATAAGCATACAGATTGAAGTCAAAACTCTTTGGATACCAAAGGCCAAGCTTGGGAGCACCTTTGAGATATCTAAGAATCCTCTTGACAGCAACCAGGTGTGACATCTTAGGGTTGGCTTGATATCTTGCATAAATGCATATGGCAAACATGATATCAGGCTTGCTGGCTGTTAGGTACATAAGAGACCGAATCATAGCCCTGTAAAGATGTTCATCCACACACTTCCCCTCAAGATCAGGTCCTAGGGAGTGGTTTCTGGCTATGGGTGTCTTAGCAACCTTACATTCAGTCATGTTGAATCTTGTAAGTATGTCTTGCACATACTTTGACTGACTTATGAAGATGCCATTGTCAACTTGCTTCACTTGAATTCCCATAAAGAAATTTAGTTCCCCATGGCACTCATTTCAAATCTGTTCTTCATCAGCCTCTCAAAGTGTTTGCAGAGCTTTGGATTAGTTGACCCGAAGATAATGTCATCCATATATACTTGAACCAGCATTAAGTTATTCCCTGTCCCTTTGATGAAGAGAGTTCCATCTATAGTACCTCTCTTATAACCATGTTGGCAGAGATACTGAGATAGTGTTTCATACCACTTCCTTGGAGCTTGGGGCAGCCTATAAAGAGCTTTATCAAGCTTGCAGACATAATCAGGATGATCTGGGTCTGCAAAGCCAGGTGGTTGTTTGACATACACCTCTTCATCAATCACCCATACAGAAAAGCACACTTGACATCAAGTTGGTAGACCTTGAAATCCTTGGATGCAGCAAAGCCAGGAATATTCTTACAGCTTCAAGTCTTGCCACAAGAGCAAAAACATCTGTGTAATCAATTCCCTCTTCTTGTGTGTACCCTTAAACAACTAGTCTTTCCTTGTTCTTAATGACAAGTCCTCTATCATCCTTCTTGTTCCTAAAAACCCATTTGGTTCCTATGACAGTCTTCCCTTGAGGAAGAGGACATAGGTTCCAAACCTTCTATCTTCTGATTTGAAGTAGGTCTTATTGCATAGCTTCAACCCAGCTTCCATCCTTCAGAGCCTCATCAACTTTCTTTGGCTTAATTTGGGACAAGAAACAAGAGTGCAGACAAACATTTTGGTCATGGGTTTTTCCTCTTGTTCTTACCCCAGTCTCAACATTTGCAATGATGTTTGTAGTGGGGTGTGACTTATGGATCCTTAGTTGAGGGATCACAGCAAGTTGATTGGACAGATCCAAACTAAAGAAATTTAGATCTGGCAATGGAGTGTCACCCACCACATCAGCATACATATCAAGTGAGACTTAATCCAATGAATGTGTGACATCATTTATGTTGTCCTCTATGGAGTGGTTATCAGCATCAAGAAATTCTTGATCACTATCACCACCTCCATTTCCTCCTACATTTGAAGCTCCTTCACCTAAGTTTTGAACCTCTGAGCTGGAATTTAAAGGCACCTCAGATGTATCAGCTGAATTTGTCATGTTTGTGCTGATAGGATCTTCATTTACAAGGTTAGTCACCAAAGGAGCTGAAGTAGTAATCTTGCTTGGTCTTCTTAGCTCAAATCTTGAGTCAGGATCTCCTGTTGATATATTATTTGTAGATCCTGAAACATTCTCACAAGACTTGTTAAAACAGTTGGTAACTAAGTCAAGATCAAATAGCTAATCCGGACCAGAACCTTTCACACTAGGAGTGTGCTCATTGAAGGTCACATTGGCTGACTCCTCAACTACTCTAGTTCTAAGATTGTATACTCTATAAGCCTTAGCTTGGGAAGAATATCCAATAAAGTGTCCATCATCTGACTTCTCATCAAATTTGGCTACTTGATATTTGGTATTCAAGATGGTGCAAGGACATTCAAATGACCTTAGGAAACCAATAAATGGTCTCCTTTTATGCCATAGCTTATAAGGAGTCTTACCATGAGTCTTAACCACTAAAACTCTATTCTGTACATAGCAGGTTAATTGCCTCTGCTTAGAAGGTGATGGGCAGTTTAGAGTCAGACAACATGGTTCTTGCAGCTTCAATAAGTGTCCTGTTTCTTCTCTCAGCAACACCATTTTGCTGAGGAGTCCTGGGAGCACTATATTGTCTTCTAATAGCCTTTTCATCACAAAATGTATCAAGGATTTGGTTCTTAAATTTTGTTCCTTGATCACATCTTATGGTCTTGACCTTGTGATTAGATTGATTCTTAATTTTCAGAATGAAATTCTTCAAGATCTCAGGGGTCTCATCCTTAGTTCTAAGGAAAAAAACCCAAGTGAATCTTATGAAATCATCTGTGAACACTAAGTAGTAAGAGGTCCTTCCTAAACTCATTACACTGGTGGGGCCAAACAAATCCATATGTAATAGGTGTAGGGGAGTAGTGATGGAGTTCATTTCCTTTGGCTTGTGAGACACTTTGTATGCTTCCTTTCAGGCATGCAACACAGTGGTCATCACTTGTAAACTCTTTCTTTGGCATTCCAGTTATCAAATCATTCTTAATCAAGTTATTCATGTTCTTAAAGTTTACATAGCATATTCTTTTATGCCAAAGAAAAGACTCATCACTATTTGCTTTAGACAGAAAGCAAGAAACTTCTCCTGAGGGAGATGTTTCGTGTAAATCCATTTTGTACATGTTTCCTCTCCTGGGGGCTCTGAGTAGGATATGCTCTTGAGAAATGGTCACCCCGGGCTTGAGAACAATGCACTCATGCTCAGTGAAGAGCATATGGTGTTTCTGATCACAAATTAGGATACACTCAGAAGATTGTATCCAAGCTCCTGACAAAGTTTACCTTCTCAATGCTGAGCTTACCATTTGTGTAACCTTTCGTTTTTCGTTAATTAATAGTTAACCCTGTTATGCCCTTGTAAGGACCATTTATGTCAATTAAGAAACTTATGGGTTGTTTTATAAAGTTTCTTTTATTGTGCATTAATTCATTATTTAAGAGTTAATATTTGTTTTAATATAATAAACATAATAATAATAGTCAAAATATAAATAAAAATAATAATCATAATAGAAATCATAAGTTATAAAAGTTAAATAATTAATAAGTTATAAAATAGTTTAAACTAAAAGTTTAATAAGTTCAGGGGGCGTTATTGTCAATTTAGAAACTTTAAAAATAAAGTTGTACTTAAAATAACAAGAATTGAAACTACAGGGACCAATTGGTGTAAAATTCAAAACCAAACCGGATTTTCCCCCCCAACCCGTTTCCGGCGAGGGGCTCCGGCCAACTCCGGCGAGACCCCAAAACCATCGAACCCTTCGAATTTGATCCCAAACCGTTCCAAATCGATTCGTGAACCCGTTTCGAACTTGAACACGCACCTTAATTGCGTTTAGACGTCGGTTATGAACCCAATCGGTTTGAATAACCGAAGCTTTAATCATAGAGCCGTTCGAACATTAAAACTCAATAATAATCAAATTAAATGTATCATAATCGAACGTTTAAACTAATCCTAGCTGCTATCAATCTCAATTTCACCTGAAACTCACACGAACATCACATTCGATCATCCCCTTCATCGCGACCTGCAACATTAGTGTTCTTCAACCCTCGGTCATATTAGTGAATTGATAAAGGGCTTTCAATCATCGAGACCAATAGAAGCTTTCTGTGTAACGAATTGTGTATCATCATCATTTGCACATCGATTGATTATAGCTTCGGTCGCGGCCTGTTCTTCGTCTTCCTTATCATCAATTCGACTTCAACCGGGTAATTTAACCCACCTAAATACTCGATTTTTCATGGGGAACAAAAGCCCCATGATCATTAGCGTTAACAGTAACGAATTGATCTTCAATTTGGTTCAAATCGTTCTAGGGTTCATATGGTTTGGTGGTTTTTTTGTATTTGTGAATTAAAACCCATTTCCTAACAGGCATAGGCGCCCTAGCTAATGGTAACACATCCTCACTCTTCTATCCTTGAGGTCCCGGGTTCGACCCGGGCACCCCCCCCATTTTTAAAACTCGTTTTTTTAAACTATTTAAGTCCAGAAAATATAAAAAAATTATAAAAACAATTTTAATGACTAAAAATATTTTTTAGTTACCCCAATATTTTCTGTATTTTAATATATTTCTTATAAAACACTATGACAAAAAAAAACAAAAAAAAAATCATTTCTAGTTATTAGCTATAAAATGGACTTTAAAATGATAGCTTAAATCTAAATTATTATTGATCCAAACTTACCCTTAAATTATTGATTAAATCATGATTATTTAATAATTATAAAAGTTTATTTAAACTTTACTAGTTATTATAGATGATTACATTTTATTTCTTTATATTAAAATACTTAAATAGTATATTTATTTCTTTTTCATTGAATCCAAAATATAAGCGGACCCTTTGTTAAATTATTTATTTGTCAAAAGCCCCAAACTCCACTTGAAACCCTAGTTCACGTATGAATCGTTAAACTTATCTTTAGACTTAATCTTGGAATATATACGTTTAGGTATCTTGTAAAAGGAATCGTGGAGCACTACTTAATTACTGTTATTACATTTTAACACCACCTTATATCATGTGAGTTTTTCCATGCTCCTCTTTTACTTTATTCACACCTTTTGGGGTGAAACATGTTACTTTATAACTTGCACTTGTAACATCTTGATACTTGTAAACGCACATGCAATTCATCTTTACTTTTTGTCATGGTTATTTGTATATTGTGAGTCTTATATGATGAACATTATATGTTGACAATCATTAACTATTGCTAGCCTGGCGACGTCATAGATCTATGGGCCTGACAAGCCTATTTGGTGCTAAAGCCGAGGTTATTGCCGGCTCCTGATGACGTATGCTTGTTCATCATGGAACCCAGTACACTTAGCTAATCGTTAAACTTGAAATGATATTCTTGGTCAAGGTTTGATTGTAGCGATATGTTATCTATAAACTTGCTTTATTCGTACCATTGACATGAATTGCTACTTGTAAACTTTTATATATATATATATATATATATATATATAATATATATATATATATATATATATATATGCTTAACCCATGGAAACTCACCAACTTTTAAAGTTGACCCTTTATTTTTAACATGTTTCAAGAAATGCACAAGGTTGATGATTATCTTTTGAAGCATGCTTACACCTAGGATTTGGACCTAGAAAAAATAATAAATAACTTGAGACTTGAAAGTTGAACTTTGTTTTTGTTTTTGTTTGTTGAGACTTTGGTTGTAATGTTTATTTCAACTTATGAATTTATATTTATAATTTATGGTAGTGTTATGT
The DNA here is from genome assembly GCA_025506505.1 of Flaveria sonorensis. Taxonomy (NCBI): domain Eukaryota; kingdom Viridiplantae; phylum Streptophyta; class Magnoliopsida; order Asterales; family Asteraceae; genus Flaveria; species Flaveria sonorensis. The sequence continues at coordinate 29,854 of JACCIY010000935.1, forward strand.
GGTGTGAACAATCTAAACCCTCACATTCGACGTTTCCGCCGTTAAGGTTGGGGTGTGACAGATTGGTATCAGAGCCCATAACTATAGGGATTTAGGTTATTAGAAATGGTGACCTAGACTATAGTTGATGCATGAACCTCATAAGAAAAATCTTTATGATCTTGTAATATATCTTGTTGCATGCTACATAATGCTACTTGTTAAGGATGGCCTCTTGATGTGCAACTTGAGCCTTTAGTTAGGATTGCCTTATAATTGAGAAACTTGGTTGCCTTGTCCTCTCTAAAACTTATTCTTAATCCTTTATTCTCTCGACGATGAATATCTTAAACTATTCTCGACGACACGGGAGAACGTAAGCTTTATATCAAGGGTTCAAATCCTTAGACTTTATGACTATCTATGAAAATCTCATCAAGGTTTTAATTCCATGAACCTAAAGAAATATTGTGTGACACATAGACACCTGTATTCTGGATTTCCTGGCAAAAAGTCTTCGGGGCTAAGGTAAGCATTTCGCATAAATCCCGTGGGACTAGTTATGCTTACCTGGGGATTTCTGGGATGAGTGATAAACTATGGTCAATAATACACAAGTTTCTAAGGCAATTGGAGTTAACTCACCTTGACGTGTCAACGTTTCCAAATGGTAATGCGTACCAAATGGAATCATTCCATGTGTGTTTTTACAAGTCTTGAAAAATCTTTGTTGATTTATTATCTTCTACCTCCAAATTTCTGTGACTAACTTATTTTATATCCAGCATGTCTCGTCATCATGGAAAGCGTGGTAGCTCCGACCGCAAATTAGCCGCCATGATTGCCAGTCAAATGGCTGCAGTCATTCCGACCATGGTTGCCGAACTGAGTAGCACCTTGATGACCAACGCTAGTAACAACACTAATGGCAATGGGCAAGGAGAGAATAGTGCAAATCAAGGAAGAAACAACCAACCCTGCACGTTTAAGCACTTCAACTCGTGCAAACCCACTACTTTAGTGGGAAGGAAGGAGCCACTGGACTTCTCGAGTGGTTTGAAAGCATGGAGAACACCTTCATCAACTGTGAGTGTCCCGAGGCACTCAAAGTCCGTTATGCCACAAGTGTTCTTCAACAAGAGCACTTACGTGGGTGGAATAGTGAGAAGAGGAATCGTGGTGCTGATTGGTGTTGGCACTCACTTGGGAAAATTCAAGAACATTGCCATCCAAAAGTTCTGCCCGAGAAGTGAGTTGCAAAAGCTGGAGGAGGAGTTTTGGAATCTCAAGCAAGATGGTGGAGATCATTTGGCCTATTCAACTAGGCATCACGAGTGAGCATCCTGTTGCCTCACATGGTTGACACTGTTCCTAGGAACATTGAGAAGTTCATCAAGGGGGTGCCACCTCAAATCCAAGATGCCGTGGTGGGAAGTAGACCCACAACTTTGGAAGATGCCATTACCATCACCGCTCAACTTACTGAAAACCATATTCGAGCGGGCACCTTGTCTGTCAAAGGGGCTAAAAATCTGAAAGGCGGTCCCTGAAGCAGCTAAGGAGAATAAGAATGAACCGTCTTACAACAACAAGAAACGCAAGTTTCAACCGGCGCGTAATTTCGCTGTGGCTACACCCAAGGTACCTCAAAGACAACCCGCTCCTGGTACACAAGCACCTGCTACTAGAACCTATGCTGGTCCTCTACCATTGTGCAATGTCTGTAAGTATCATCATGCGGGTAATACCCCGTGCCGTATCTGTACACTGTGTGGTAAGTATGGACACTTGGTGGCTACTTGTCACCGTGCACCAAACAATGCTGCGTTAGTTGCTAATCGTGCTTGCTACAACTGTGGGGAACCTGTCATTTTCGCCCACAATGCCCTCGTCTTGCGGGTAACGTACCACAAGCTCGAGGACGTGCCTTCAACATCAATGCAAACCAAGCACAAGCAAACAACGATGTGGTGAACGGTATGTCAATCCAACCCCCAACTTTATGATCCAAGTTCTTTGTTGCTTTACCTGTATCGTTAACATCTTTAAAACTGAACAGGTATGTTTCTTATTAATAATTCTTATGCCTACGTTCTATTTGACTCTGGAGCCGATAAGAGTTTTGTCTCGATAGAATTTGAGCCTATACTTGCTAAGCCACATACGAAACTAGAAAGACCTCTTACTGTCGAAGTCGCCGATGGAGAACCCATCACCATTGATGTCGTCATTCATGATTGCATTTTGAGCCTAAACGAGCATGATTTCTTTATCGACCTTATTCCTATGAAACTTGGAAGCTTTGACGTTATCATTGGCATGGATTGGTTAGCCAAATCATGCTGAAATATTTGTTTTGAGAAGTGCATTCGAATTTCTTTGCCTTCGGGGGATACATTGAAAGTATCGGCGAAAAAATCATCCAAAGGACTCAAACTCATGTCGTGTACTCAAGCCCGAAAATGTCTAAGCAAGAATTACATGGCTTTCTTGGCTTACGTGGTCAACACGAAAGTCAAGGGAACGATCTTAAGGATGTCCCGATTGTACGAGACTTTCCTGGAGTGTTTCCCGATGACCTTAGCGTTTACCTCCCGTGCGTGAAGTCGAGTTTAAGATCGATTAATTCCGGGAGCGAACCCTGTGGCTAAATCACCATATCGACTTGCACCGTCAGAAATGCAAGAGCTAGCTAGTCAACTCCAAGAACTGTCCGACAAGGCTTTATCCGACCTAGCTCATCGCCTTGGGGTGCACCTTTCTGTTCGTGAAAAGAAAGATGGATCATTTCGTATGTGCATCGATTATCGTGAGCTTAACAAACTTACCATCAAGAACCGCTACCCTCTTCCTCGCATCGATGATCTTTTTGACCAACTTCAAGGAGCTGCTATTTTCTCAAAGATTGACTTACGTTCTGGCTATCATCAATTACGAGTTCATGATGATATCCCCAAAACTGCGTTCCGTACCCGATATGGACACTATGAGTTCATGGTGATGCCCTTTGGTTTAACGAATGCTCTTGCTGTCTTTATGGATCTCATGAATCGAGTATGCAAGCCGTATCTAGACAAGTTCGTGATTGTCTTTATTGACGACATACTTATCTACTCAAGTACAAAACCGATCACGAACATCACCTGCGACAAGTTCTTGAGCATTGAAGAAAGAACAACATACGCAAAGTTCTCAAAGTGCGAATTTTGGCTTGAGGAGGTCCAATTTTCTGGGACACGTGGTGAATAGTCAAGGAATTCACGTTGACCCTGCAAAGGTGGAAGCTGTGAAAAATTGGTGTGTTCCCACAACTCCAACCGAGGTTCGTTCTTTCCTTGGTCTTGCTGGGTATTATCGACGTTTCATTGCCACTTCTCTCGAATCGCGAAACCGCTTACTTCCTTGACCCAAAAAAGAATAAACCATTCGAATGGGGGTCTGAACAAGAGGGAGCCTTTGAATCCTTAAAGCACAGTTGTGTAATGCTCCTATATTGACCCTTCCCGATGGAACGATGATTTCACCGTATAATTGTGATGCATCTAACAAGGCCTTGGTTGTGTTCTCATGCAACGAGGAAAGGTCATAGCATATGCATCGAGACAATTGAAGGTCCATGAGGTGAATTATACGACACATGATCTTGAACTTGGTGCTGTGGTTTTTGCCTTAAAGATTTGGAGGCATTACCTTTATGGGACGCAATGTATAGTCTACACCGATCACAAAAGCCTACAACACGTCTTCAATCAAAAGGATCTCAACATGAGACAACGACGTTGGGTTGAGTTGATTAGTGATTATGATTGTGACATTCGTTACCACCTGGAAAGGCAAATGTCGTAGCCGATGCACTAAGTCGTAAGATTCATAATAAGATGGTCTCGTTTCAAGAAATTCGCGATCGACGACAATGGTTTGATATCTTGGGAGAATTTGATACTGAGATTCGTCTGGATGTTAACGAGACTACGGTGCTGCTACAAAATTTGAGGATTGAGAATGACATCGAGACTTGTATCATGGAGGCTCAACAAGCGGTTCAAGAAGGAGGAAAAATGGGAGAGGAATTGGAGTACAACCTTCGAGCTCAACTAGAAACGAAACCCAATGGGTTGATGTATTTCTTGAATCGAATTTGGGTTCCAAACCGTGATAATCTTCGTACCTTTATCATGAATGAAGCTCATCAAACTCGTTACTCAATTCATCCTGGTTCCGATAAGATGTATATGGATCTGCGTGGTCAATACTGGTGGCCTGGAATGAAGAAAGACATAGCAACTTACGTAGCTAAGTGTCTTACGTGTACAAAGGTTAAAGCTGAACATCAACGTCCTAGTGGATTGCTTGAACAACCCGAGATTCCCATGTGGAAATGGGAACACATATCCATGGACTTCATAACCAAACTACCTCGCACCTCTCGTGGTCATGATAGCATATGGGTGATCGTTGACCGATTGACCAAGTCGGCACATTTCATACCCATACGTGACACTTACAAAACGTCAAGGTTAGCTCGTATACATTGATGAGATTGTGAGTCGTCATGGCGTACCTTTGCATATCATATCCGACCGAGACGCTCGTTTCACTTCGCACTTTTGGTCGTCTATGCAAGAACTTTTGGGTACTCAACTGGATTTAAGCACGGCTTACCATCCTCAAACGGACGGTCAAACCGAGCGAACCATTCAAACCCTAGAGGATTTGCTACGTCTTTGTGTCCTTGACTTTGGTGGTGACTGGGATACGCATTTACCTCTCGCGGAATTTTCGTATAATAATAGTTACCACTCGAGTATCAAAATGGCACCTTTTGAAGCACTTATGGTCGTAAATGTCGTTCCCCGATCTGCTGGACTGACATTGGTGAAAATTTCATCACTGGTCCTGAGCTCATACAAGAAACAACCGATAAAGTTTCCATGATTCGCAAGAACCTTGAAGTGGCTAGAAGTCGACAAAAAAGTTATGCCGATAAACGACGCAAGCCGTTGGAATTCCAAGTTGGGGATATGGTTCTTCTTAAAGTCTCACCATGGAAGGGAGTCGTTCGCTTTGGGAAGAAGGGTAAATTAGCTCCACGATTTGTAGGACCTTTCAAGATCCTGAAAAGGATTGGGAAAGTGGCTTATAAACTGGAACTACCTTCCGATCTTAGCGGGGTTCATCCTGTTTTCCATGTCTCAAATTTGAGAAAATGTTTGGCTGATGAAAGTCTGTATGTCCCATTAGATGACATCCAGATCGACGAGTCATTACATTTTGTTGAGAAACCCGTTGAAGTCATGGACCGCATTATGAAGAAGACTAGGACCACTACTACCCCAATCGTCAAGGTTCGTTGGGAAATAAGCGTGGACCTGAGTTTACTTGGGAGCGTGAGGAGCATATGAGAAGAAATACCCGTATTTGTTCGTTTAGTTCATTCTTAATTTCGGGACGAAATTCTTAAAAGTTGGGGAGACTGTAACCTTCGTGTTTTCGTTATTAATAGTTAACCCTGTTATGTCTTGTAAGGACCATTTATGTCATTAAGAAACTATAGGGTTGTTTATGAATGTTTCTTTATTGTGCATTAATTCATTAATTAAGAGTAATAATTTGTTTTTAATATAATAAAACATAAAATAATAGTCAAAATAAATAAAAATAATAATAATAATAGAAATAATAAGTTATAAAATTAAAAATTAATAAGTTATAAAATAGTTAAAACTTAAAGTTTAAAGTTCAGGGGGGGGGGCTTTTGTCAATTTAGAAACTTTAAAAATAAAGTTGTACTTAAATAAAAAGAATTGAAAACTACAGGGACAAATGTGTAAAATTCAAAAAACCAAACCATTTTCCCCCCAACCCCGTGATTCGGCGAGGGGCTCCGGCCAACTCCGGCGAGACCCCAAAACCATCGAAACCCTTCGAATTCTGATCCCAACCGTTCCAAATCGATTCGTGAACCCGTTTCGAACTTGAACACGCACCTTATTGCGTTTAGACGTCGGTATGAACCAATCGGTTTGAATAACCGAAGCTTTTAATCATAGAGCCGTTCGACATTAAAACTCAATAATAATCAAATTAAATGTATCATAATCGAACGTTTAACTAATCCTAAGCTGCTATCAATCTCAATTTCACTGAAACTCACACGACATCACATTCGATCATCCCCTTCATCGCGACCTGCAACATTAGTGTTCTTCAACCCTCGTCATATTAAGAAATTGATAAAGGGTCAATCATCGAGACAATAGAAGCTTTCTGTGCAACGAATTTGGTTAATCATCATTTGCACATCGATTGATTATAGCTTCGGTCGCGGCCTGTTCTTCGTCTTCCTTATCATCAATTCGACTTCAACGGGTAATTTACCCACCTACATACTCGATTTTCATGGGGAACAAAAGCCCCATGATCATTAGCGTTAACAGTAACGAATTGATCTTCAATTTGGTTCAAATCGTTCTAGGGTTCATATGGTTGGGGGTTTCTTTGTATTTGTGAATTAAAACCCTTCCTAACAGGCATAGGCGCCCCAGCCTATGGTAACACATCACTCTTCTATCCTTGAGGTCCCGGGTTCGAACCCGGGCACCCCCCCATTTTTTTAAAACTCGTTTTTTAACCTATTAAGTCCAGAAAATTTATAAAAAATTATAAAAATCATTTTAATGACTAAAATTATTTTTAGTTACCCCATATTTTCTGTAATTTAATATATTTCTTAATAAAAACAATATGACAAAAAAAAAATCTTCTAGTTATTAGCTATAAAATGGACTTTAAAATGATAGCTAAATCAATAAATTATTGATCCAAACGTTACCCTTAAATTATTGATTAAATCATGATTATTTTTAAATAATTATAAAAGTTTATTTAAACTTTACTATATATAGATGATTTACATTTATTTTTATATTAAAATACTTAAATAGTATATTTATTTTTTTCATTGAATCCAAAATATAAGCGGACCCTTTGTTAAAATATTTATTTGTCAAAAGCCCCAAACTCCACTTGAAACCCTAGTTCACGTATGAATCGTTAATATCTTTAGACTTAATCTTGGAATATATACGTTTAGGTATCTTGTAAAAGGAATCGTTGGAGCACCATTAATTACTTGTTATACCTTTAACACCAACTATATCATGTGAGTTTCCATGCCCTCTTTTACTTTATTTCACACCTTTGGGGTGAAACATGTTAACTTTATAAACTTGCACTTGTAAACATCTTGATACTTGTAAACGCACAGCAATTCATCTTTACTTTTGTCATGGTTATTTGTAATATTGTGAGCCTTATATGATGAACATTATATGTTGACAATCATTAACTATTGCTAGCCTGGCGACGTCATAGATCTATGGGCCTGACAAGCCTATTTGGTGCTAAAGCCGAGGTTATTGCCGGCTCCTGATGACGTATGCTTGTCATCATGGGAACCAAGTACACTTAGCTAATCGTTAAACTTGTAAATGATATTCTTGGTCAAGGTTTGATTGTAGCTATATGTTATCTATAAACTTGCTTATTCGTAACCATTGACATGAATTGCTATTGTAAACTTATATATATATGTATGCTAACCCATGGAAACTCACCAACTTTAAAGTTGACCTTTTATTTTTAACATGTTTCAGGAAATGCACAAGGTTGATGATTATCTTTTGAAGCATGCTTACACCTAGGATTTGGACCTAGGAAAAATAAATAAAATAACTTGAGACTTGAAAGTTGAACTTTGTTTTTTTGTTTGTTGAGACATTGGTTGTAATGTTTATTTCAACTTATGAATTTTATATTTACAATTTATGGTAGTGTTATGTGGCTGTGAACAATCTTAACCTCACATCTCGACGTTTCCGCCGTTAAGGTTGGGGTGTGACAATTGATGAGAGGAAGAAGAGGAAGAAGAGGAGATAGTGAAGGATGATCTGAGAAGAGTAAAGAAGATCATTCTAAGAAGGGTCACTATTCTCCCTGAAAGAGAAAATAATCTAGGATGACCAAGTGTAAGAGGAAGAACTTGATCAGAAAACCAAGAGAAATCAAGAATGCTCAAGAGATCAAGACCACCTTCAACTCTAAGCAGAAACAAGTATTTATCTCTGCAGGATTTGAAGTGGTGAAGGCTAAAGACTCAACTATGAACTCAGTACCAGGAGTTCGAGTTCATGTCACTCATTCCAGCAAAGAGAAGAAGGCTGATCAGTTGTGTAGCACTATTACACAGTCTGAACCATCCAGTTTCAAAAGTAGCCTCACCCTAAGAAGCTTACTATATCATCTGTGAAGATGAAGATGGAGGTGGAAAGTGATCAAGATCAGTCTTTCTTTTAAAAGAAGACTCTCAGAAGAAGCAAATAGATTACATCATTGTGGTAATACTTCTTATCTTGCTAAAGATTGTATCTACAATCCTAAAAGTACTATCCACATGATCAAAAAGAAAACTTCTGAGAAGAAGAATGAAAAACTGGCTCCGAAAGAAACTCTTTTCCTTTCAGAAGCTCCAAGGTGAAGAAGAAGACAAGTGAAAACTTGCCTTCGGAAGAAAAATTGGTCTTGGAAGAAAGGAATGCTTCTGAAGTACTGAAGCCTGCTGCAGTGAAAGCAAGATCTTTCGAAGGTCTAATCTCCAAAACTTCCAAATTGTCAAAACTTCCGAAGCATTGAAGGTCAAGTCTAATCTTCCAAAGATGGAGTGGAAGATGAAGGAAGACTAAGTGACTGAAAGTTCTTCATTAACAACAGCTAATGATCCTCAAAGCATGAACATAGGGTCACTTACTGTTACATTGTCTTCAAGTCACTTTGATAAGCCCAAGACCAATAAGGCTTGGGTTTCCAAATGTAACCAAACATTTCTTTTTGTGCAGGAACAGCTAAAGACCAATAGGAATGTATGGATCATTAATAGTGGTTATTCCAGGCACATGACAGGCAAGGCTCTTTGCTTTAAAATTTGAGAAAATTAATGGAGGGCTAGTTGCTTTTTGGAGAGATACTGGAGGTTACATTACTGGAAGGGCAGGGTCTCAAATGGTAAGCTCAGCATTGAAAAGGTAAACTTTGTCAAAGAGCTTGGGTACAATCTACTAAGGGTATCCTAATTTTGTGATCAGAGACACAACATGCTCTTCACTGAGCATGATGCATTGTTCTCAAGCCTGGGATGGTCATTCCTCAAGAGTATATCTGCTCAGCGCCCCTAGGAAAGGGAACATGTACAAGATGGATCTGCACAAAACATTTCCCTTAGGAAAGTTTCTTGCTTTTTCTAAAGCAAATAGTGATGAATCTTTCCTCTGGCATAAAAGAATGTGTCATGTAAACTATAAAAACATGATTAAATTAATTAAAATGATGTGTAAGTGGAATGCCAAAGAAAGAGTTTACAAGTGATGACCATTGTGTTGCATGCCTGAAATGAAGCAACACAAGTGTCTCACAAGCCAAAGGAAATGAACTCTATCACTACTCCCCTATACTTATTACATATTGATCTCTTTGGCCCCACTAATATAATGAGTTTAGGAAGGACATCATATTGTTTGGTGATCACAGATGACTTCATAAGATTCATTTGGGTCATTTTTCTTAGAACTAAGGATGGACTCCTGAGATTTTGAAGAACTTCATTTTTAAAATTGAGAATCAATGTGATCACAAGGTCAAAACCATAAGATATGATCAAGGAACAGAATTTAAGAACCAAATCCTTGATACATTTTATGATGAAAAAGGTATTGCAAGACAATATAGTGCTCCAGGACTTCTCAGTAAATGGTGTTGCTGAGAGGAGAAACAGGACCTTATTGAGGATGCAAGAACCATGTTGTCTGACTCTAAACTGCCCATCACCTTCTGGGCAGAGGCAGTCAACACAGCCTGCTATGTGCAGAACATAGTTTTAGTGGTTAAGACTCATGGTAAGACTTCTTATGAGCTGTGGCATAAAAGAAGACCATTTATTGGTTTCCTCAGTTCATTTGGATGTCTTTGCACCCATCTTGAATACCAAATATCAGGTAGCCAAATTTGCTGAGAATCAGATGATGGACACTTTATTGATACTCTTCCCTTCCCAAGCTAAGGCTTATAGAGTATACAATCTCAAAACTATAGTAGTTGAAGAGTCAGGCAATATGACCTTCAATGAGCACACTCCTAGTGTGAAAGTGCAGGACCGGGTGAGGGTACTTAGTTACAATTAGTTTCACCACTGTGGAGTGATCTTTGATCACTTACCAGTTCAATAGAGAACAAGAAACTTCACTGAAGATACAAGAACACAAGTAATAACACACAACTAAGAACAAGAACAAGACACAAGAATACAAAGATTGTTTTCAAGGATGTTGTATATTGACCTCAAGTTCCATTACAAGTGTTTTAAAGCATGACAAATACAAGGACCTGAGACCTTTTATACTACAACCTACAACCGTCAATACACATAAGGATAGTTGAATTGACTAATCTAGACAACAAGAATCATCTAAAGTCAAAAGGCAGATTGCCCTTTGACTAGTGACTATGACATGCCATAGTTCACTGACTTTTCCTATTACAAAAGTCTACAGGAACAAAAACTAGAAAGTTACAGACAAAGACCTTTTCTACTGTATGCAAAAGCATGGGAGTTTCATCACCGACTATGCAAGCAGGTGAGTCTGCAGAGCAGGCAAAGGAAAGTAAGTCAGCTTATCAACAGTAGCTCAGAGAAAGCATTTTTTCTCTGTCTTCGGAGAAATCAGTCTTCACAGCAAATGGCTTTGGAAGACTTTGTCTTTGAAGCTTCAGAAGACTTCATCTTAGGCTTTGAAGAATTGAGTCTTTGGCTTCGGAAGATTTTACACTTAGTGTAAAACTTCCGAAGTAACTTCTTCTGAACTTTTGGCTTCGGAAGATTTTACACTTAGAGTATTTTTTAGTTAAGTGTAAAACTTTCGCAGCAAGTTCATCTTTGTTCCTAAGTGCATATTGGAAGACTTTAGTTGTTCTGGCATCATTGGTTGCATCAGCCTCATAATCTTCAGATGGTTCTTTACAGAAAGGTTCTGGTCCTAATTGGTTGTTTGATCCTGATTTAGTTACCAACTGTTTTAACAAATATTGTGAGAATGTTTCAGAATCTACAGGTAGCTTATCAACAGGAGATCCTGACTCAGATTGAGCTGAGAAAACCAAGCAAGCATACTACCACCTCAGCTCCAGTGGTAATAATCATGCAGATAAAGATCCTATCAGCACAAATATGACAAATTCAATTGATACATCTAAGATGCCAACAAATTCTAGCTTAAAGGCTCAAAACTTAGGTGAAGGAGCTTCAAATGTAGAGAAAATAGAGTGGTGACAGTGATCAAGAATTTCTTGATGCTGATAACCACTCCATAGAATACAACATAAATGATGTCACATTCCCACTGGATCAAGCCTCTCTTGATAAGTGTGCTGATGTGGTAGGTGACACTCCATTACCAGATCTGAATTTCTCAAATTTAGATCTTTCCAATCAACTTGCTATGATCCCTCAACTCATGATCCACAAGTCACACCCCACCACCGCAAACATCATTGGAAATGTTGATACATGGGTGAGAATAAGAGGACAAACCCATGACAAAAATATTTTTTATATACTTTGCTTCTTATCCTAGATAATGCCAAAGAAAGTTGATAAGGCTTTGAAAGATGGAAGCTGGGTTGAAGCAATGCAAGAGGAACTGCTTCAATTCAAAGACAAATGGTTGGAACCTATGTCCTCTTCCTCAAGGAAGACTACCATAGAACCAAGTGGGTTTTTAGAAACAAAAAGGATGATAGAGGACTTGTCATCAAGAACGAGGCCATACTAGTTGTTTAAGGATACACACAGAAGAAGGAATTGACTACACAGATGTTTTTGCTCTTGTGGCAAGACTTGAAGCTGTAAGAATTTATGGCTTTTGTTGCATCCAAGGATTTCAAGGTCTACAAATTTGATGTCAAGAGTGCTTTCTTATATGGGGTGATTGATAAAGAAGTATATGTAAAGCAACCACCTGGCTTTGCAGACCCAGATCATCCTGATTATGTCTGTAAGCTTGATAAAACTCTTTATGGGCTGCACCAAGCTCCAAGAAAGTGGTATGAGACACTATCTTAGTATTTCTATCAACATGGCTACAAGAAAGGTACTATAGATGAACTCTTCATCAAAGGACAGGGAATGATTAATTCTGGTTCAAGTATATGTAGATACATTATCCGGGTTAACTAATCCAGAGCTCTGCAAAGACTTTGAAGGATGATGAAGAATAGATTTAAAATGACTGCCATGGGGGAACTCAATTTCTTTCTAGGAATTCAAGTGAAGCAAGTTAATAATGGCATCTTCATAAGTCAGTCAAAGTATGTACAAGACATTCTTACAAGATTCAACATGACTGATTGTAAGATTACAAAGACACCCATAGCCAGAAACCACTATCTTGGACCTGATCTTGAGGGAGAGTAGTGGATGAACATCTCTACAGGGCTATGATTGGGTCTCTTATGTACCTCATAGCCTGCAGGCCTGATATCATGTTTTGCTATATGCATCCATGCAAGATATCAAGCCAACCCTAAGATGTCACACCTAGTTGCTGTCAAGAGGATTCTTAGATATCTCAAAGTGCTCTCAAGCTAGGCCTTTGGTATCCAAAGAATTCTAACTTCAATCTGTATGCTTATACAGATAGTGACTATGTGGATGCAACATGACTGTAAAGTCTACATCTGGGGATGTCAATTCCTTGGTGGAAGGATAGTCTCTTGACAATACAAGAAACAATCTTATGTGTTGCATCAACTGCACATACTACTGAAGCTGAATACATTGCTGCTACAATCTGTTGTGCTCAAGTGCTTTGCATTTAGAATCAGATGCTGGACTATGGATTCAACTTTAAAAAAACTCCCATTCACATAACACAGCGCCAGTGCTATCTCTATTACAGAGAATGCTGTGCACACTCACGGACAAACACATCAATATCAGGTATCATTTGATTAGAGATAATTTTGAGAAATTATCAATCAAACTAGTCAAAGTTAACACAAATGAATAATATGTTGATCTGTTCACTAAAGCTTTTGATGAACAGAGATTCAAATATCTTGTATCATCTATTGGGGATGATTAACTTTGAATAGATTTCTTAAACTTAAATCAATTCTATTTCTAAAACCTGTGTGTCCTAAGTTGTCTATTTATCACCTTCATAAGCCTAGTTTTATTTGGAAAAAAATCTTTAAAATGATATTTCTTAGCTTTTTGAAAAAATTTCAAAACATATTTTCTTTCGAAAGATTTCAAGTCGTCTTCGAAAAAATATGTCTTCAAATCAACTAACTACTTATAAGAATTTACCTTCGAAAGAAAATCTGAGATATCTTTCGAAGCCAAAATATGCTTCTAAGTACTTACATGTATTTGAAGGATAATTTTCTTCGAAAGCAATTAAGTCTCGGAGATTTATTCTCTTTAGAATAAAACTCACCGGTCTTAATCTCTTCCGAAACCAACATGTATCAAAAGTGAAAATTCTCTAAGTATTTTTCTTCCAAGTTAAATTTTCACAAACCTTAGGAATATCTTCCAAAGCCAAAATTGGCTTCGGAAGCTTTTTCTTAAAACTTCCTAAACAAGACAAAATTACTTTCGGAAGATTTTCAACATTCAAAAAACTACCTTTTTGGGCACTTTTTCAGAGGTGGGGCCGACTTTTGAATTTTAAAGTTTTCCTTTTGCTGTAAACCTTTGTCTCAAATCCATTTCATATATATTCTCTTAAACGGTTCCTCCTTTTCTCACTATCTTCTTCATCTGCATTTTTCTCTAATCTAAATTCACCCAAACCGACTTTGTTCTTATCTTACTTCACAGTAAGCTATCCCAAATGGCTAACCCTGACCGCAAAAACCAACCCGATTTCCATGCATCTTCACATGCAACATAATAAGGTTGCTCTGTTAGACACTGAAAAGATCCTGGTTTCTCAGAGGTTTGCCATTTTCTTTCTTTGTCAAACTATTTCACCTCCCTCACCATTGATCCTCCCACTCTAGATGATTAGTTGTTGGAATTCTGGAGGACCCATCAGAGGTCACCATAGATGGGGAGAAGACCACTGTCTGCCACAGTACAGGGAGGACAATCTTCATGACTCCACGCCTCCATAACACCATCTTCAGCTGGATGATGTAGAAGGTGATTGTCCTTTCCAAAATCTGCTGTTTAACCACCCTTTGAGCAGATGGGCTATGAAGGTGACTTCTTATTCAGGACCTTCAGAAAAGGAATGTCTCCTCTCGTGGAAGTACTTCCTCATGTAGTTATTTATCCACAGCTTGTCCAAAAACATGGAGGTTATGACCAGATTCCTGAAGATCTTTCCTTTATAGTCCATGGGATGGTTCAGGGTTCAAGTTAAGTTTATATATTCATATTTGTATACACTAATTTACTTGGAAACTTGGACTCCTTAGAATATTACATGTTCCCATATATTCTAGCACATTCTCAATTCTGAACTGGGCTCACAGTTGAGGGGAACAAGTAATTTCTAAAATCAGGACAGATGAAGCCCGACATCTTCAAGACTATGAGGAAGCCAACTGTTGGCTTCTCAGGGGTAAAAACAGCCCGCTCGTCCTAAAAATGTTAAAGCTTATTGCTCAAGGTGACAACCTAGCAGCACCACAGCTAGTGTTGAACCTAACACTCTACTATTCCACCCTTATAACAACCATAAATAACCATCACCTACCAGAGAAAATCCAACAACACCCCTGCACTACTACTCATCTACGCCCCATCATCCATCATACCAGGCAAGGAAATAGAGAGTAGACATTGGAGCTCATACTTCTCCTGAGGAGCAAACCACTCCCATCTCACCAAGGATCAGTGTTAAGGTTCCTTATGCTCATCCTGATAAGCTCACAACCCCCCAAGCCTTAAGCCTTCACTCAGAGTCTCAAAAATCTAGTGAACAACCTTTCAGGGGACAGTTACCATCCCTAGCCTCTTGATCTAAACCAACCAATTCCCACCTTGAATTCTATGATGATGAAGACATGGGATTCAGTGAGTATCATGATCTCTCTTCTCCTCTTTTTGCTCAAAGAGAGATGAGTACTCTTGTTTCTCTCCTATGTCTAGCCCACATCATCCACCTACTACTGAGGTGGATCTCCCTGAACCTATTCAGGAGGTCCATATAGAAGAGGCTCTTATTTCAGCAAGTGATACATCATTCAGACCTCAACCATGGCACCCAGCCTATTGACACTTCATTTGAAGTTGTCATGATACATGGGAAATCCGTTAGCCGAACAAAGTGCTGGTAATGAGGAAGAAGACCTTGGTCATATTCTCTCATCCCCCTATGATTCTTCTGATGAAGATGATGGGAGTCTGAAACTAAAGGTGTAAAAACTGACAAAAACATGCACCTATTTAGTATCAAAGACAAGTCACCAGCAACTTGAGATCACCAATCTCAAAGGCAAGTTAGCTGAGAGATCACTTAGGAGAACTCAACCAGTTCCATAAGAACTTATGGATGTGATAGACCTAACCCCAAGCTCACTTATACAAGAAGGTGATGCTACGAAAAAAGGGAGAAAGTCCAAACATTACAGAACCTGGGAGTTCTTCATAGAGATGGACTTTGAGGATTCACTACCCTTACTTGTGATTGTCCATACTCAATAATCTCCTTAAGTCTACATGGATGTGGACTTACTCATACAAATTTGTTTAAGGAGGATATCCTAGAGCTATGCCTACCCTATCTCATCACTCTGAGAATCTAATCATGGGATGGAGGTATTACACTGATAGAAGAGCTCTTGTCATCTCTAGATCTCATGGTCAACAGGAAATCTTCAACTTTTCAAACCTGAGCTTCTATAAGAGCATCTATTTGATTGATCTTCTACTTGTCAACCCAAGTCAAAAGACAAGCTGCAAGATTAGCAGATAGATTCAAGAAAGGGTGCTAAAAGAATTCAAGCTGAGATCAAGACTATATAGACAAGGCAGCAGGTGAGACTTATGGTCAACGGATGTTAAGGTGGACCCTAAGATTAGCTTCGAAGAGAAAACCTTGACCGAAGGACCAGAAGTTGAACCTGTGAACCTTGA